>VMDR010012261.1:0-26887 GCA_007922815.1 Macrotus californicus | reverse complement strand
TGACCCAAAAGTTGATTTTCATTGCTTTGCAGTATTAGGTGCTTAGTTTAAAAAATACTTGGAATTTGAGTACAATATGTACAATATGTGCAATACAGTACAATATATTTTTAAGCCACATAACTCTTAATATGCAGAAAATAACATTTCCTATAGCTTTTGGAAATTGAAGTTTTGCTAGTAACTTCCTAACATTTGGATAAAGGAAAATATATTACTCCCTAAATTGGTTTACTTTATTTCTACTTTAATCAAAGACATGGTTATAATGAGGGAAGTGGATACAAAATGTGTTTCTTTCGATCACTTTTCCCAGAAGGGCCCTCTATTTTAATAAGAGGTTATAATATATATTCATTTTCTATAGGTATATGAAAATAGTAGAAGCTCTACCAACTTACGGAGTCCATTATTATGCAGTAAAGGTAAATACTTTTACATGGCTAAACTTTCATAATGCTCATTTAATTCTGTGGGGGTTACTGAACAACACCAACTTTTTGAAATCATGTAAATCAATGTGCATATATATGTAAAATGTCTCTAGAAATTTGAGCATTGAGAATAGGATTGATTTTCTTAAAAAATATTAAAGCTTGATTATATCTTGTCATTTTTAGCAAGTTATGAAACACATTTCTGCCAAACACTTGCTATGTTTAAATGTTTTCCAAAAGCTTTTTCTTCCTAAGATATTCAGATCATCCACTTTCAGCATACCTGTTCCATTAGCTATTCTTATTTATTTTTCTCTTTTCCAATTGTTTCCTTTTCTAATGCTACCAGAAATTCATTCGATAGTGCCTTTGTAGGAGAACCATGCACTCTCCAAATGTCATTTCAACAGCTTCATAAAATCCTCACGCTTTTCTAGGATTTGCAATACCAATTTTCAGTTGATATGCTTTGTATTTGTGTAGTGTTTTCAGATGTTTATAGCAGGAAGAAATATTATGCAATGATAAGAGATAAAGCAGGTTAAGACGGTGGTGTTATTTGAAAGAGGAATAGTTTTCTAATTGATCAATCTTGACTTTTCGAATTCCAACAATGTTTGCAATTCAAAATGGCGGAGAATTTGATAATAAATACTTGCATAATGGGGACACCATGTACTAAAAATGTATACTAATGCCACTGTAATTTCTACTGATTCTTAGTAGATTTGCATATGGGTATATGCTTCAGTCTAAGTTTTTCTTTCCCTGTGTCAATTCACCTTTGCTTTTCAAGACCTAAAAGATAAATTTATGAAAAAAATTCTACCTTCCCCATATGTGCCTCAAAGGCATTATTCAAATATCCTGTTTTTCAGTATTCCTATGTGCACTGTTACGTGTGTTATAAACACCAGGATTTGGAACCACTTTTTATATCTTTGTAAATCTTTGGAAAGTTCCCTGACCTTTACTGGTTACTAATCAGGAGAACAAAGAGCTTTTCTTTCTTTTTTTTTTTTTAAACAGATAATTGGCTTTGTACTTTGGATTAATTCTTGAATTACTTACATTTTATTTATTCTCCAACTGTTTAATCAAAACAGTAGTGCTTTATTCTTTTTGATGGTATTACTAGTATTGGTCTATAGTAATAGTATTGACTTATAGATCTTATTCGAAGAACTCTAAGAAGACATTTTAATAACAAGGTAGGTTTTTAAGTACTGTTTTGCTTACCAAGACAGCTTTATTTTGACTTGCTTATACTTGTTAAAGGATGAAACTGGTGAACATTACTTCACCTTTAGAAGACTTAACAATTAGGTCTTAGTTGTCATGCTTTTCCATGTTCCAGGATAAACAAGGACTTCCTTGGTGGCTTGGAATCAGCTATAAAGGAATTGGCCAGTATGATTTACAAGATAAAGTGAAACCTCGGAAAGTAAGTGTGAATCATTTCAGACACTTAGGAGAACACTGAGTTGTTCTAGACCTGGGAACATTGCTTGAAGAGGCATTGAACAGTCTTGGGCAAAGAACGTTTGACTGGTGAAGCCATTGGTTCAGGGAAGGCCCAGGTTAAGTGTGAAACGTGTGCACAAAGATTAACACTGTTCACAGCATAGTTTACAAGTACATACAAGGAGGTTTTCTATCTTGCGTGACTACAAACAGGATGATGTCATTTTTTAAATAAACATCATATATGCACATAAAAATACAGGTACATATTTAATTGGATAGATAAACGGATGGATGAACTGTAAAAACATAAGCCAAATTTTTGGGTGCCATTACCTCTCAGCAATATAGTTATGAGTACTGTAATCTTCTTTTTACTACTCCTGCTATTTTTGCTTATCTTGGTTTCACAATTTTCCATACTAAACATGCCTGCTTTTTGCAAAGAAAACTAAGTTATGTGCTATTTAGTAAAGAGTCACACACTTTTGGGTTTGGATTTTCCAAAGATAATAAGTTACATTATTTTTAATTTGAAATTTGATTATGAAGTTGTTTCTTCGGATCCAAGCACAAACGTACAATACATTTCTGCCTATGTAAGAACTGATGAATCCGTAGAGATAACTATCCAGCTGCCCAGGCCTAGTCAGTATTCTAAGGTCGTAAAGATTTCCTCATGCTGCCTCGTCAGTTTTGCCACCCTCCCTATGCTCTGCTGCATTACTAGGAGTCACAGCAGTGAAACAATGGCCTATAAAAACTGACCATGGTCAGGCTGCCTGCGTTAGCACATCCCAACATCATAGCATTCAATAACTTCTATTACTACTGTGCTTTCAAAAAACAGCCATATTCTTTGTGAAGTTAGGTCCTTGTAATCATACCACAGACTCTTCAGTTAGGTCCTTTCAGTTTCAATCAATGATCACAATATTCCTTTGAGTTGAGAGAATGAGTAAAGCTTCCATTTTCTCCCCATTTTATGGTGGTGAAACTGATGCAGACAACACAAAAGGGTGGGCCATGGCTACCAAAGCCCCCTTCTACTGCCTATCTAGCTCTCCAAATCAGACTAGTTTGGCATTGAGGCTTATCCAAACTTATCAATAAAAATATTAAAAGATTAGTTTTCAACCAAGATTCAAGGTGAGGACAATGAGAGAACATGTATGTAATCATACAAATAACATGCTGTCTCTATAAACCCTGTGACCAAGAACAGTTGAAAGAAGGGGATACCTAAAAATTTGCTTCTAAGACCAAATTAGAAATGAGGGCCATGAAATTTTTTCAAATTTTTTCAAAATGATTTTTATCTACAGTTATATATTTCAATTTTTTACCAAAATTTTTAAAAATATTTTTATTGAATATGCTATTACAATTTTTCTGCCACTATCCCTCCTCTGCCCTGCCCCCAACCCTGCAGCATCTCCCCCCCTTAGTTCATGTCCATGGGTTGTACATATAAGTTCTTTGAGTCCTCTGTTTCCCATACCATTTTTTATTTCTCCCCATCCACCTTATGCCTACCAACCATGCTTCTTCTCCCCTGTACCTTTTCCCCCTACTCCTCCTCCCTTCCCCCTCCCCACTGAAATATCTCAGTGTGATGTCCATTTCTCTGATTCTGTTCCTGTTCTGGTTGTTTGCTTAGTTTTTGTTTTCGTTGTTTTTCTTGTCTTTTAGGTTCATTTGTTGATAGTTGTGAGTCTGTTGTCATTTTACTGTTCATAGTTTTGATCTTCTTCAATTTCTTAGATAAGTCCCTTTAACATTTCATATGATAAGGGCTTGGTGATGATGAACTCCTTTTAACTTGACCTTACCTGGGAAGCACTTTATCTGCCCTTTCATTGTAAATGAAAGCTTTGCTGGATAGAGTAATCCTGGATGTAGGTCCTTGCCTTTCATGACTTGGAATACTTGTTTCCAGCCCCTTCTTGCCTGCAAGGTTTCTTTTGAGAAATCAGCTGATAGTCTAATGGGAACTCCTTTGAAGGTAATTCTCTCCTTTCCTCTTGCTTCTTTTAGGATTCTCTCTTTATCTTTAATCTTGGGTAACTTAATGATGATGTGTCTTGGCATGTTCCTCTTTGGGTCCAACTTCTTCAGGACTTTCTGAGCTTCCTGGATTTCCTGGAAGTCTATTTCCTTTGCCAGATTGGGGAAGTTCTCCTTCATTATTTGTTCAAATAAGTTTTCAATTTCTTGGTCTTCCTCTTCTCCTTCTGCCACCTCTATAATTCGGATATTGGAACGTTTCAGGTTGTCTCAGAGGTTTGTAACAGTCTCTTCACTTTTTTGAGTTCTTGTTTCTTCATTTTGATGGTTGTTTAATTATTCCTTTTGTTCCAAATCATTGCTTTGAGTCTTGGTTTCCTTCCTGTCACTGTTGGTTCCTTGAACATTCTGCTTTATTTCACTTTGGGTATCCTTCATTTGTTTTTTCATTTTTCCACCAAGCTCAATCAGATCTGTGAGCATTTTAATTGTCAGGTCTTTAAATTCGTGATCAGATAGGTTGGGAATCTCCTCCTTGCTTAGCTCTCTTTCTGAGGCTTTACTCTGTTCTTTCATTTGGGCCATATTTCTTTGTCTTGGCCAGCTGATAAGTTGTAAGGGGGCAGGGCCTTAGGTATTCACCTGAGCAGGGCAACCCTCCTTGCTGCTCTGCATTGCTGTCTGTGGGGGAGGGGCCAGAGAGGGAAGAGTGCCGGCTGCCTGCTTGTCTCTAGCGTACTTTTCAATGGATTCTCATGTGAGACTGGGAGCTTCTCCCACTGCAGCAACTGCTGTAGCCCACAGCCACCTCTGAATACCCTTAAGTCAGCCCCTCCCACGCAGCCTGCCGAATTCAGCAGCCAGCCCCACCGTCAATGTCCACCATGGTTTTTCTGAGTTGGCCCATGTGGTTCCCTGCCTTACTAGTCTGGTTGTTCTGGTTGATTGTTTTTCTTTAATTCCTTTGTTGTCAGAGTTACATGCAGTTTGATTTTCTGGGGCTTTTGGTTGTTTACTGATTTCAGATTGGTTGTTGTCCTCTTTTTGGTTATGCTTGGAAACGAAGGGTCTCTACCTATGCCTCTATCTTGGCCAGAACTCTCTAATTTTTTACCAAAATTTATAAATATTCATTATAAAAGAAATCAGAAAAACAAGTACCCCAGAAACATGTCAGTGAGGTTAGGAAGTCCTTCTGCAGTCCCCACTTCTCCCCTACAGTGACCAGTGTCAAGAGAAGGCTATGAAATGGTTCATTTAGACTTTGTCAGTATGTACTAAGTTTTACAGAGAAAAAGAAATCTGTGTACCATGTTCCATGCTCTGTCATGTTTCTTCAGGTCACTTAGACACAGGTCTCTTTCACTCTATAAAGCTGCATAGTATTCCGTTATGAGGAAATATATAATGTATTTAACCAGCTCTCTTTTGATGCCTCTTATGTGTTCCCATTGTGGGAGGGTGGGCAGGAGTTGAATCCCAGCCAAGGAAACAACTAACCCCTAGTTTATCCATTTTATAAGATCAAATTATGGCTCATCATGTTTTCTTAAGGTCGACCTGTTATGTAAACCTTTTTTGG
Organism: Macrotus californicus; assembly: GCA_007922815.1. Taxonomy (NCBI): domain Eukaryota; kingdom Metazoa; phylum Chordata; class Mammalia; order Chiroptera; family Phyllostomidae; genus Macrotus; species Macrotus californicus. The sequence continues at coordinate 21,397 of VMDR010012261.1, read as the reverse complement.
TAATTTATTTCTTCCCTAAATTTTTACTTTACGAAGTAACATTCAGGAGTCTTGCTGGTTTTCTGAATCTTGCATGTAAAAATATAATTTAAGTTGGCTCACAAGTAATTTCTTAGCTAACATGGCTCGATAAAATTGAGATTCCCACAGACTGCATGTGCTTCCACTGAAAATAACCAGCCTTCCCTCAGAATCACGACAAATCAGAATGTGCACAGTGAAGAGTGCAGTGAATCTGCTCCTGGTTGCTTGTGACTTACAGGCCTTTCTTTCCCTTCACAGTTTTGTAGGAATTGGTCAGTGTTGTTTAACAATGATCCTAATTAGGTGTGCTTGCTCATTCCAGAGTTTAGACAAGGGTCAGAAGCCACTTCCTTTTTTCAATTTGCAGAGTTTTCCTGTTTCATTTACAAGACATACCATTCAGCTCAAAAAACCATAAATGGGCCATCTTGTGTTAATCACTGTCCCGCCTTCCCCTCCTTGGTTATTTAAGCAGGTGTCCATTCTGTACCATTGTTTCCCTCCTCCTTTCTTCTTCTGTTAACTCTGACAATGGGTTTTGCTTCTGTATCTTTATTTTCCCACACCCAAACAATTTAAGGGTTTATTGGAGGGAGGATATTTTATAAGTCCCCACCTTGGACCAGCTGGCACAAATGAAAAAAATGCATTATTTAAATGGCCATGAGAGCAGAGTTATGAAAGGAGGATCATGCTTCAGCTATTTGTATGGATCCATGCACATAGCAAGTTACCAATGGCCAGGTACAAATGAAGGTCAAATTGGCAAACTCGAATGAAACAAAGGCTGTAATGGGAGGCCTTGAACATGCTCAGCCTCTTGAACCACATGCCTACTGTGTTATAATTATATGGCCTGAAACAGGCCAGAAAGAGGAAGATTTGCCAGCGATAAAAGAGGCTGACTGATGCCAAAAGGCTGTTTTGAAAAACGATAGGTCCAGGATCCACAGGCTGGGTCCTTCTGTCCTTTCTACATAATGTCTACCAATTATAGCCTATGAATATTGGGGCCTGTGTTTGTCTTCCCTCCCAGAACACCCAGCAAGTGCCCTTTATGTATTTTGACTGTAAGGCTTTTTCCAGTCATAGGGCCAAGTTGCTTTAGTCCTGTAGTATTGTGGAATGAGGAAGGAAAGTTTGGGAAGCAACCCAAAGCCCATCTCTGATGTCTGTTTGCTGCGTGACCTTGGGCATGTTGTTTAATCTCTCTTTAAATGCAGTTTCCTCATCTACACAATGATAATGCCCCTAAATGCACAGGGTGGTTATAAGAACTAAATGAGCTTATATGTAGCACTGGGCCTGATACACAGCCATCACTCCATAACTGGTTAGTAAGGGAGAGAGACTATAAAGAAGGGTAGGAGAAGTATCCTTGGATCACAATTTGGATAGAAGAAGACCCAACATTGCTGCAAGCCCACAGCCCTTCTGCTCCATCTACTAGTCCTACTAGTCAAATTTTTTGCTTTCAGATAATGGTAAGCACTTTGCATCTCCCAATTCATTAGCAATAATGCATGATGCAAACTAAGAGAAAATTGTAAAATTCTGAGTTACAAAACACAAAAATTTGGGGTTTTAGAAGTTCAAATCATAACCAATTTTTTTTAAATCCTCCCTTTGTGCATGAAATGTATCATCGCAGACTCTTATGGAATGTGAAAACACACCAGAACTCAACTGAATTTCAAATATAGGCCATTTGATTTTAAAAGCAATGAAGTTTTACTTTTAAAAGAAAACATGCAGACTTGTATTTCTTCTAGGTTTTTATTGTTTATTCAGTACTTCATGGAAAATGTTCTTCACAAAGTAGACAGTGGATCAGTGGCTGATTAAAGTTTATGTCATGACTGATTTTTACCCCTCTGGCAAGTTATTTCACCTGGGAAAACCAGAACCAGTCAGAGATGAGAGAAAGAAAAATACCATACTAGTCAAAGCGTCATACAAAGCAGTGGGATAAAAAGGCCTTTCAAGATCAGTATTTTTCTGCATTATAACAAGCAGAGAAAGTCTTATAATCATCCCAGGGCATTTCAGGGTGGGGAGAAAAGGTTTTCTGCCTTAAGTTAACCGATTATTTTTTTAACTATTAGAATTCCCAAATACCAGGAGCAAGATGAATTAAGTAACAAGCACAAATGTCTTTCTGTTTCTTTATCACAAAAGTACAGGGTTCGTTTCATTTAAACTCAGAGTGACTTGCTCGTTTTTTCTGAGCAGAGCCATCTCGATCATTTCTAACCTCCCCTTGCTTTTCCCACAACTATCCCATCACCATGGATCTCAGTTAGGATGCTACTTCTAACACTGCTCAAATGCCGGATGAGGTTAACTGTGGAAGAGAATGTGTGCTGCCTACTCGCACTTTCTGCATCAATATAAAACACAGTATGGTGTGGAGGGAAAAAACTGAATCACCAAATGTCAGCTGGAGACCAGTCCATCCTGTCTTATAAAGTGTATAATTAAGTTTCAGCCACACCAATAATCAACCTGATTGTTAAAACTTTCTGCAGGATCAGTGGGTGGAGAACTCAAATCCTATTGTTTGGATTTGAAGTAAGAACCAGTCCTGCACTCCTGTTTACCGGTTGGCTGACCTGGAACTGTCACTCAATCTTTCTGGGTTTTTATTTTTCAATTGTCAAGTTCAAATAATTCTGTCTGCACTATGTACCTCAGAGATTATTCTGAGGACCCAATGAGTTAATGGATTCCTTCACTGAGTAGGTATTTTCCCTTCACATAATACTGTACAGAAAGTTTACTGGACAGCATTGATATTTCTCTTCCCCTCCCAGAGTAATCACAATTAGGTTTTTCAGCAGTTCTTCTAAGACAAGACAGTCTCAGAAAATTGGTTGGGAATTGATGAATATACATTTTCATTTCAAAACCAGCAGGCAAATTGAAAGAATCCAAGGCAGGCAGCCATATTATTTATAAATCACCCAGTCTCATTGTGAGGGAGGCTGGGGCAGGTAGTTTCTAGGTGGCCATGGCAAAGCTATACCTCAAGGTGTTCTATCACTAAAAAGAAGGTAGAAAAACAGATTTTGAGGATGATAAGTAGTTTTTTCACACTGTGTTGTTTCCTTTGAAGTGTTTTGGGGGATGGTGTTTAATGAGAAACAAATAAGCAAGAAATAAAAACGATTATAAATTTTGACCAATCTCTGATGGAACCAAATGAGATGGTGGGACAATAATGGGATGGGTGAAGAACATTTGGTGTGCTCAGGGAAGGCCTCTCAGGAGAGGTGACATTTAAGTTGAAACATGAATGGTGAGAGGGAATCAGGCTTGTGAGGAATGAGTTGGCATATTCTAGTCAGAGACAGTTGGTGCTGCTGGGAAGGAGGTCAGCACCCTATAATACTTGAGGGGAGACCACTGAGTTAGAGCTTACAGAGTAAGGGTGATCCTTGTAGAAACTGAGGGCGACGTGTGAAGAAGAGAAACGCCTGCTGGATAGGCAAAGCCGTTAGATTTCATTATTTCATATTATCTTATATTTCCAGGCATTTGACAAATAGCTGAATTGTTGGCACAGAGAGAAAAATGAAACATAGCTCTTTAATAGGGCTGACTAGTCCAAATGCAGAGAAAACCAAATAGCACATAAATCATTGTGAAAAATTGTTTGATGAAGGTGCATAAATGGTAAAGTTTTCTTCAATATGTGCTCATGACTGAAGATTGGTTTCATTTTAATTCAGTCAACCTTCAGGAAGAAATTTCTAGCAAGATAGTGCAATGTACAAAGTTGTTTTTTTTTTTTAATTTATTGATACCATTCTGATTGCACCGGCCTTGAGCTAGTACTTTCATTCTTTATCTTATTTAAGGAAAAAGCCAAGTCCCTGTCATCAAGGATGTGACAATCCATCTGGAAAGACAGAATCATATTCAAAATTAGGGATTTAGTTGAAAATATTTAATAACCAGACTAGGTATCAACCTGTGAGAAGGGATGCCAGCTATCAACACCTGGAAGAGCCACACAGGTGCCTGTGAGCAACTGGTCAACTCTGGTTGTACCATATGCATGCGGTCAGTGCTCTGATGCATGTACAGACAGGAAGGCATGAGGTCAGCCTGGAAAGTTAGACATTCAGCCACAGAGGAAATCTGGGGGAGATGACATCCTCCTAGTCGGTCAGATTTTTATTATATGAATTTCCTGATAACCAGAACTTTTCATCTAAACTTTTTCAAAAATATGCAGAATGTTTTACTCCTTGCATTTCAGATGTGGTGTTTTATGTATGGAGGGTTATGATATTATATGTGAAAAGTAATTTTCACTTCCTGAGTGTATACCATTTGGGTATGTTATGAAACTTGAGTTCAGCATACCTGACACTGTTAGCAGGCCCTCTTCTGATGTGATCAGGTGTTTTAAGTCCCTCTGGTACGTAACATCTGCATTTAGAAAACAATCTGAACAACCATTTGTTCCTAAGGCATTACCTAGTTGAGAAAAATAGAACTCCAAACTTCATTTTTTAGAGCCAAAATGTTATCTTCCTCAGCAATACACTCCACTGACCACAGTATAGTTTCATCACCAAAAGTTATCCTCTGAGTTAGAGTTTCTCAGTCTCCACACTTTTGACATTTTGGGCCAGGTAATTCTGCCCTGAGCATGCAATGATGTTCCACTGCATCCCTGGCGTCCCCCACAAGATGCTGTTAGCACCCTCCCCTCTAGTGTGATAACCAAAAATGTCTCCAGACCTCTCCAGATGTCCTGGGATTGTGGGTGGGGGTGGGGAGTAATGCAAATTCATCATTGGTTGAGAACCACTAGTCTAAGTAAAATGGTAGGCACTTGGTGTCCTTTTCTGAAAATGCCATAATTGCTGCTTCTTTTCCTGTCCCATAGAACTGGGAGTTACTCCTTTTTTCTTTCTTTTTTTGTTAATGTAACAAATGTGCATAGAACACACTTGTGAGAAAGTTAGGATGGTGGGCTGTGATTAGGCACTGGGGTTTTAGATCCTGGTTGTGCCTTGCTGTGAATCCCAGATCTACCCCTGTTTAGGTATGTAACTTTGGCTAATTTACTATCTGAGTCTTAGTTTTCTCTTTCATAAAGTGGGTTTAAAAGCAGTACCTCCCATCAGGTTGTTAGGAAGATGCAATCTCAGTCGCATAAATATCTGATGGATAGAAGAATGGCTGGGTGGATAGAAAGTAGGTCAATTTGGCTTTCTAAAAGCCCATAATCCAGCAATATTCTATTTTTGTGGTACTTCAGAAGACAAAACAGATCCACTAGCTGGTTCATACATAGTATATTCACCAAGTGTAGTGTTTTTTAATACAAAATAAATAAATCAATGATACCATGATTTTGTTTTCTTCAGTTTATAGCACAGGATAACCCTATGTGAGTCATTGATGTACAGTCATACACTGCAGCTGTGACTAGTCCACATTTAGTCATTTTGAGGTGAATTTATACTTAAATGATTAACCTATATTATAAGTGCTATTAAAAAAAAAAAAAGCCTCTGATGACGTCTTTCCTGTCCTTGCCTAGTGTTAATCCTCTGGGTGGTGTCTACTTTCAACTTGTCAAGATTTAAATAGACACTTTGATCCTTTATGTGTGAGACTTTTTCTCTGTCTTTCATTAACTCAGGAGGTCCCTCTGGCTGGTGACAAGTGCACACTCCTCAGCATTCTTGAATGTGTTGGGGCACGTTCCTTTACTGGGTACCCAAAACAGGAAGGAGCTTGCTGCCTTGCATCTCCCTGTAGGCGTGCCCTTGACCCACTTCTCCCTCCTCCTCTGTGACCTCCATGTAGCAGGACAAGTGAACACATTTCCTACCTAGAGGGTGTATTCGGAAACCACCAATGAAATCAACAGATATACAGCAGTTTTTGCACAGGCTGAAACTTAGAGAATTGGAAGCATGAGTGATACAGGTGTGTCAACAAAATAACTTGGCTGTTTCTCATCAGCAGAAAGACAAAGGATCCAGACAGCTGTTTCTTGTTCCATTTCTGCTATTAAGTGTCTTTCCTTCATCTGCACAAAGGCATGATAAAATTAGAGAACGGGGACTGAGTCCTAACAGATACAACTAGCTTTATTACTTACCAAATGTTTATTCTCAGCCAAGCACTAGGCTAAGTGTCACACAGACATAATCTCACCAAACCTTTCAACAACCCTCTGAGGCAGGCACTGTTGGTCCCACTTTGCAAATGAGGAAACTGAGACTCTGGAAAGTTAAGCAATTTGCCAAATAAAACCCAAATGGTGGAACCAGAATGCAAACCAAGGCAGTCTGACTTGGTCCAATTGGTTCAGGTAAGCCCCACAAGGGAGGGGACCTGGCCATTACTCACCAACAAGAACAGGACCTCTCACGTAGAAGGTGGACAAGAAATATTTGTTGATTCAAGAGGAATGAATAAATGACTCCATGAGCTACTGAAGTATGCATCGCCCTGTCTCCTAAAAGTCCCTCTGCTTTTCCTTGTAGTCTTGTAATAAAATTTGACAGTAGTTTCTAGTATTTAGGAACCATTGAAACTGTGGGGTAGGAATGAGGAAGAGGTGATTTCCTCTGGTTCTTTTAAGTCTATAACAGAAAGATCTAACCAAAAAAACTGATTGTAGATTTCAAGAAAATGGCTTAAATATTCAACCCATGATCTCATTAAATAAAGTATAATAATGCAGGCAAATTACTCTAAAATCATCAACTTCCTTTACATCTAAGGATAAAAGGAATTTATTCTGGTTATGTAATAGTTTGCATAAGTTCACTTTCAGAATAGGGTTTGAGTCTGCTTTGGTTTTCTGCATCAATGTTTTAAAATTTTGACACTTTTTAAAAAGATTTTACTTATTTATTTATTTACTTACTTACTTACTTTAAAGATTTTATTTATTTATTTTTAGACAGAAGGGAAAGGAAGGAGGGAAACAATGCGTGGTTGCCTCTCATGCACCCCCAACTGGGGACCTGGTTCATAACTCAGGCATGTGCCCCAACAGGGAATTAAATCACTGACCCTTCAGTTCACAGGCTGGTGCTCAATACACTGAGCCACATCAGCCTGGGTAACACTTTCTTTTTTAAGACAGAATGATTACTGACCTTAGGATATGTTTTTTTCCTGTTGTAGCTTTTGATTATCTCTTTATTAATACCATTGTTCACATTGCTCCTCTTATTTATTTATTTATTTATTTATTTATTTATTTATTTATGGAGTGGTCTCAAAGTTAATCCCAGCTATTATTTCATGTGTGGTTATCTACTTCCTTCTTTTGATGTTGAAGGGCACAACTGGTTGTTCTAGATTGGTGTAGGGTAGGAAGAAATCTGGAGACCTAATTTATAGTTTTATTTTTACCACATAAGTATTTTCACCATAGATTCTAAAAACTGTACAATTTCTAACTTGTACCTACTAGTGACTATCACATAAACAACAATAAATACTAATAATTGATTGCTATAATGCTTATTCAATGATCACTTTAGAAAACAGTCTCATTTCATACTCTTAACTTTGTGTTGCAAGGCAAATAAAACTCATTTAAATCTCCAAAAGTGGTAATTTGGGCTTGGACAAAACATTGTTTTCAATTTTAATATGAAAATTACAAATGTGTTTGTGTATATACACAAGCATAAATAATATATATAATAGTCATGTCCTACCCTATTAAGATCTGGTAATAATCCTACCCTATACGGGCACCAGTTATTCTCCAAATAATAGAAAATTTGCCTCCTTCTACCTTTGAGCTTTGACCTCTTTAAGGCCCCCTCATATTTCTGATGATTTAGAATAATTCCTTATTCCATTACAGACCATTTCTCTAATGTAGAGGCCCCAACAAATCAAGTCAGCCTGGTGGATAATTCTTTGACCAATTTTCCCTTCTTCCATTGCTCTGAAATCTCTGCATGATTTTGGCAGGAGCATGGAGGGGGCTCTTATTTATCCTTTAAGGAAAACGCTGGCAAGAAGGAAGAGAATGAGGTTAGTCAGTTGCCGCCTATGTGCAAAGACCCTGTTGCCTGGGCAGTCTTTCAGTAGAATACTTCACATCAGCTCCATTGCCATTTTCAGTTTCATCCTGCCTTTCTGAAGTCAGGAGCACAAAAACAATATAAAAGCTCAATAGAAGAATAATGTCAGGAATTTCAAAAGAAAAACTAGCCTATTTCCAGCTGCCAGCTGAATCTCGTGCCCCCACAATTACAAGTATTTTCCTAGCAACCTCGAACATTGATAAGAAACACAAAGATAATAAGTATCTAAAATAGAGGCCTCTTAAATGGTTAGAAGGTGGACATCACACTATCGTATAAAATAGACTGACCTATGTTCGCTTTATGTAAGCATATCATTTTAATTTGAGAAATTTTCATTTCTTTTAATTTTTAACAAAAATTCAGATGTACAAAGAAAATGACAACACCTACATAACCACTTAAATGGACAAATACTAATATTTTGTCATATTTACTTCATCTTATTTTTATTAACAAAAGAAATAAAACATTACTGGTAATGAAGTTTTCTGTACCACTTGCCCCTTGTACATTCTACCATCTCTGCCCTAATGGCAATTCCAATTCACTATTACAGGCACATATATGAAATCACATTTTGCATAAACTTTTACGATTTCAGGTAGGGAAATGTCTTTGCCTTTCAGACGTAAAATCTCGTCCCTAGAACTTCTTTTGCAAACCCAGTTGCCATCCAATTACTTCAAATTCTTTAAATAAGCTGAAGCCCCTCACCTTTTAAGTAGGGTTTTGCTTGCAGTAGGCACGTTTGCTCTCAAAGCAGGGACTGGCTGAGGCAAAAGCGCTAGGATTTCAGTTTGTAAGTGCTGGGGGGAGGGGGTGGCTTTCAGAGATCGTGTTTCAAGTCCGGCCCTGGTTTTTATGTGTGTGGGAATGGACGCAAAGGAAAACACAGCTGAGCTGCGCTGCGGCTCTTCCTGTAGAACCTGTTCGTGTCCAGGGTGAGTAATTCCGTAGAAATGGCTCCCCAAGCAGCTCGTGTGAAATCTGTACCTGCGTGGAGAGCAACCTACTTCCCAGGAGGATCGTCTGAATCCACACTGTACCCCATTTAAAAAATGAGTCTCTCTTCTGGGAAAATCTGCTGGTGAGAACTTTGCCCTCCCACCGGTCTCGGAAGAAGGAGTGGAACTGGGGAGGTGTCCCCTGATAAGAGTTGCTGATGTCAGCCGTGGGAGGCTCAACTTTGTGAAACTGAGTTACACCTAAGTGTCTTATGAAACTCAGTTCAGAGCTCACCGTGCGCTGCTGCTGTTTGGGAGGGGGGCGGTAGAAAGAACTTTAGGGTTTTCCCTCACATTTCTGTCCCATTTTTGGAACCTCTGGATTAAAAGAAACGGAAGCCTCGAGTCTACGGACATTTTAAGAAATTGGTATGTAGCTTTAAGCTTTCACTAATAACTCTTTGAACCCGGTGAGTGTTGTAGTTACTGATGACTGATTACTGGAGTGTCCTAGTGTGGGCTGGTGTGTTTCGCTCCAGGAGTGAAGGTCTAGTTTGAACGCTCCTCTCCTGACTGCATATGCACAAGACCCTTAAACTCATGCTGTTCCCTTACATGAGGGTTACATGTTTGCGAAATACTTTGGTTCCTGTACTTCAGGAAATGGTTTTACTGATAGGGCATTTCAGAGAAGTTATTTAGAAAATGAAAATGCTCTTTGAACATAATTTTTAAAATCCAACCAAAGTCTAATAATAGAATGAAATCACTGTTGCCATTATTTCCCTAATAATCAAGACTAGAAATGGAGCAGAGGAATTCTGTGAAGTCCAAGATGAGACAAGATGAGGCTCAGACTGGCACAAGGTCTAACGTAAGGGGCCAGAAAATACAGCAGGGTACACTCAGTTCTGTGAAGCTGCTTTTTTACAAATTATGTGGTTTTCAAAAGCACAGTGCTAGTAAAGTCTGTTTTCTCCCAATAAACTGGCGAAAAAACACTGAGTGCAGTATTAGAATGTCAGCAGTGGGAATATGGAAGTGGGTTCCATTTACAAAAACTGGTGGCTTCAGCTCAGAAACCAAAAGGGCAGCTAGCTCCTGCATTCACCCTACCCACCCCTCCCTCCAGTTCCTGGTTTCTGTCCCATTTAGGGAAACACTTCGTAGGCAAGAAAGCTGGTGTCACAGAGAATCATCCCTGCTTGGAGGTTCTGGTTTACTTTCACTTTGCTTTCTTTTGAAATTTAATCTTTGGTCTTACTGAAACATCTCTTTGAATATCTTTCCTTTTAAATATGCTATCACCGTCTTTGATCAGTAGGCATGTGCTTACTGGAATCTACGAGGATTTCCTTACTAACTCTTTTATTTGGTTGAGTCACAGGAAAAATAGTATGCATGTTCCCCACAGTTGCCTAATTTTATTGTTCAAAGAGTTGTTGATAAAGATTACTGATAGAAGAAAGGAATGAAATGGTTTCAGCTTGTAGTCGGTTTGTAAAGAGACCGCATCACATGTTTGTGCTTAATCTTAGTGCACCTTCTTGATTATGTGATTGTTAAGCTGATTTCTAGATTTAGTAAAACATAAATTAAAGCTGTGTGGGTTTTGTGTTTTCTTAATTTATTAGCTATTCCAATGGAAACAGCTGGAGAACTTATATTTCCGAGAGAAAAAATTTGCTGTTGAAGTTCATGACCCACGGAGGTGAGGATCACAGTTTTTTCTCTGTATGGTCCTGGTGATTTTATGAATAATGCTATGAACGTTCATGTGCAGTTTTTGCGTGGACATGTGTTCATTTCTCTTGGGTAAATACCTGGGAGCAGAACTGCTGGGTGAAGGGCTAACTCTTTCTTTAACCTTTGGAGGAATGGCCAGAAGGTTTACCAAAATGGCCACACCATTTTCCATTCACACCAGTGATGTGTGTAGATCCACTTTCTCCACACCCTCCCTAACACTTGTTATTTTTAATTGAGTTGTTTTTTTAATAGTCATCCTGGTGGTGTGAAATAGTAGCTCATTCTGGTTTGGATTTGCATTTTCCTCATGACTGATGATGGCTGAGCATCTTTTCATGTGCTCATTGGCCGTTCATATATCTTTGCAGAAATGTTTATTCAGATTCTTTGCTCATTTTAAAATTTGATATTCCTGATCACTTCAAAAAACAGCTGCCAAGTTATCAACGTTAAAGTCAGGATTTTGGTTTCTCCAAACTTTTCAGAGCAATTCTTTATCAGTCCTAAGTGGTTGCTTTTCAGATACATTTGTGGGTTTGGAGGTAAGAGGGATGGGGGAAACAGCCCTTAACAAAAAGATGACCTAAATTCCTACAAAGAGTGTTTCTTCAGCAGCACATATACTAAAATTGGAGCAATGCAAAGATTAGCATGGCCCCTGTGCAAGGATGACTCACAAATTCATGAAGTGTTCCATATGTGGAAGGTTAGGGGGAATAAATAATTGGCACAACTCAAAAAAAGAAGAAGATGACCTAAATTCCTATAAAGAACGTCGGTCCCTTTCTCCCTCCTTTTCCTCATCCTTCTCTCTTTCACCCTGTCCTCCTTGATATCCGGTTTGTGCATAAGCAGCACTCTGGACCAGGTTTGGACTTGCATACTTTCAGGCACTATTATTGTGTTCATCCTCTAACAGTGTCTGATCCAGACAAGTCTATTTAGATCCAAGATGCTCTTTCACTTTGAGGAAGGCGCCGATGATCCCATACATCTGCGCCTCTAAAATATTATCACATTTATTCCAGACTGCTTGTGAAGGTTTTAACTTAAGTGTTTTAGTACAACCTAACTTGACTATTCTTTATCTGCTTTTGAGAGGGTGTATGTATTTTTAATATGCTAGTTTTACAGAGAGATATTACCTAGGTGTGACTGGCTTTGTCATAAAAGGAGAAAATCAGAATCCTGTCAGCATGAGAGTGTGGCAGCGGAAAGACAGTTAAGAAGATGCTGTACTACATTACTCACTGGATATATCTGTGCTGTGCTGGGGCCAGAGGCAAATAATTTGAATGCTTTTCTTAATCTTTCAGGATTTCGGTGTCAAAAAGAACCTTTGGGCAAAGTGGCCTCTTTGTGCAAACCTGGTATGCAAACTCTTCTCTCATCAAGTCCATCTGGGTAATGGCGATTAGTCAGCATCAGTTTTACCTGGATCGGAAGCAAAGCAAAGTAAGTGACTAGAAGAGATTCTAACTATCAATAGCTCATTTGTTTTGTGTGCAAAAGATGAGCATTCTCAGAAAAGATGCAAGCACATGGGTTTTTGTTCTCGTAGTTTTCTTACCTTTACTACCAACTGTTTTCATTTTTCTTATATTTAAAAAATGAGCAATATACTCATAAAACCTGATTCGAAAGTTGTACGATTTGCCAACTTTTCAGCATACGTGTAGGTATATACCCTGGCGACATTTTAAAGCTAATGATTGAACTATACCGTAAGAAAGAATTGTGTATCGTTATTAATATGTTCTAGCTACAAAGCTTCAGTATCTTTTTTTTCCTGAAGAATATCTTTTTAGTATATGTATAAAAATTCTAAATTTTCCTCCATGTTGACATTTTTATTCTATAGTAACTTACTCATCATATTAATTTGAAATAGATTTAATTAAGTGAATTCCATTACAATGTAGTATGTCTTATAGGCAAAAATTCCTTCAGCCAGAAGTTTAGACGATATCGCAATGGATTTGACAGAGACGGGAACACCAAGGACCTCCAAACTGGTCACTCTAGAGGCAAAAAGTCAGTTCATTATGGCCAGCAATGGCAGCTTAATTTCCTCAGGTAACTTCTGGTATTAAGGAAAATAGAAGCAATCTTTACTTTACTTCACTTTTTGTTGTTGTTGTTGTAAACCAATTTTAAATGTATATTTTAACCCATTATTTTGGGAATAAATAAGCATATTAAAATTATACTATGCGGCAGTTTTGAGTAAAATTTTTAAACTAATTTCAAAAAGTTTAAAGTTAAATTATAAATAGGCTGCATAAGTGACAGTATGTACAAAGCTAGTGAATGCCTAGGTGTGGCTTAGAAAGACATTTTCTCCCCATAAATCCCATCAGCTTCTTATTTACCCCAATACTTAGTTTTTGATGCAGACAGTTGTCTAATTCTCCATTTAATATAAAGTTAAATGTGACTAAAAGCTTTGAACACCCACCCCACCCCACCTCCACAGTGATTGATTCCCCAAGCCCTTCCTATGCAGAATTCTGGAATCTCTAATCACCAAGTACACATAACTTCACTAAAATGAATATTCCCATTGAAATCCCATTGTCAACTTGTGAATCTGAAGCACAGAACATTCCTTTGCCCTGCGCGCTCACTTTCTAAAAGAACATTGTAAACAAGTCCTTCAAGTCCCTCACCTGCTCAGAAAAATTATTTTTTTTCCTTAGGTGGGTCTAAAACATTAAGCATTTTATTATGGTTTCTAAAATGACTGAGCCAAAATGCTCAGGCACATTTTATTACCAGGGTATGTTTGATGCCCAGAAGCATGAGAAAATGTTCTCCAGTTTCCTTTTATTATATTCAGAAATAAGGAAAAACAGAAAAAACTACCATTTAATAGCAGGCTTGGCTTAAAAATCCTTTGTCCTTTGAAAAGGAAGGAAACATTCCTTGTTTAAACCTTCCCTTACCCCCCTTTCCAAATCTCCAGGTTCTCAAGATTCAGAAGGTAGTGAGGAACAAAAGAGAGAGAAAATCCTTGAACTCAAGAAGAAGGAAAAACTGTTGCAAGAAAAACTCCTGGAAAAAGTCGAGGAGCTTAAGAAGATCTGTTTGCGGGAGGCTGTGAGTATCTTCTGCTGGGGGCGAGGTGTGCTCCTCAAATTGTGTCTGATGACTCCAGCCAGTGCCTGTCATCCCCTCTCAATTCCATTTTGTTCTACAGGAGCTCACAGGCAAAATGCCGAAGGAATACCCACTGAACATAGGTGACAAACCTCCTCAAGTCAGAAGGCGTGTAGGTACCACATTCAAATTAGATGACAACTTGCTGCTCAGTGAAGAGGTATGAGTACCAGTTTCTAGCATTTCCATTAACAGTGAGACAGAAAAGCTGTCCATTGAGTGCGGTTGACCTGTTCCTGTGGTTTTTGAGTCACTGCTCTGCATTTTTATCTCACCAGTTGAATGTGATGATGTAGACCAATTGAATTCTTTCTTTTATGCACAGTTCATTTAAAATTGTTATTTCTCACTAGTTACTCTTCCAAATATAGAGAGTATTCAACAAACCCCAAATGTTTATAAACTGAGAAACAAGAATTAAGAATTCTGACATTAGATTCTTCTACTTAAAACTAAACAGCAATGTATGACAAATACTGTTCCCTCTTCGAAGTCATAATTCTCAAGTCTCAGTTTCCTTATCTATAAAAAGGGGGTGCAATGATTGTTTTTCCCTCTGAGGATGTAGAGTATTCAATGAGATAATAATACATGTACAGCACGTGAGTACACTAAAGTCAAAAGATTTGTTAGCCAATATAGAATGTCCTTTCTCGTTGCATGTTATCAGTGTCACCTTACTCCTGTTTCTTATAGAAATTTAGCCTTCCTGAAGTGAAAGCAATTTCCATCCATAAGAGTGAGCTTTGCTATTTATTGAGCATTCACTGTATATCCAGCTCTGAACTAAGAAAAGCACATATACTTACATAAAATAAATGTTGTCTCTATTTTACAAATGGAAAAAAAACTGAATTATTAAAAAATTAAGCAGTATGTCCAGGGTCATGCAACCAGAAACTACCAGAAAGAAGACTCAACCCCAAATTCATCTGTCTCTAAAGCTATGCATGTGAATGCAACATTCTGCATCTATGAGTCTTGGGTTAAGAATCCCTTCTTGAAAACTATGATCTTCACCCAACTTAATGAATGAAAGGCCATTCCTTTTGAAAAGGAAAGAGGATAAGAAGTTTATGTAAATGGATGAGGGAGGTCTTGTCTTTTAGGAAAATATTTGAGGATACCCATGTAGTAAAACATAGGAAGATTTTATTCCCAAAGAACATCTGATTTGAGAATGCACAAGTTTGATTTTTTACCCAGTGAGTGTGAGAGTGACTGTATGTGACCATAGAAATAAAATAGCATCATTGTATAAATGCAGGATCCTGCTTTGCAAGAATTGGAGAGCAATTTCCTGATACAGCAAAAGCTGGTTGAAGCTGCAAAGAAACTTGCCAGTGAGCCAGACCTTTGTAAAACCGTGAAAAAAAAGCGAAAGCAAGAATACACGGATGCACTGAAAAAGCTTCAGGAGATTGAAAATGCAATAAATGAATACCGAATTAGATGTGGAAAGAAACCTAGCCAGAAAGGGACAGTAATTTTACCAGGTCAGTAACAAGTAAAGTTTTTTTGACTCCCACAGTCAACTCTTGATGGTATGTAGCATTTCCAAACCAGTTCATTTGGTGAGACATAAAAGAAAGAACAGGATTAAAAGTAACTTTCTTGGGATAAAAATGGTTTGGAATGTCAGTCTTACACATATGTAAACTTGGTTTTTGGTTACATTCTCACTATTGTAATAATGCTACCTACTTCATTGCGTTAATTTTCAGGATGAAAGGACGTTCACAACAATACTAATCCATAATAAGACAGGTTCACCTTTAACTGGCCTGATGTCATTGCAAGAAATACATTTGACAACACAGAGTATTAAGAGAATTGGGTCCTACAGTACTTTTGCAAAGGTTTTTAATGCAGACCACAGTTTTTAAGGACCTATTCAACTTAATGTGGCTGGAAAAGAGTTCTTACAATTACTGTCATGTAATTCTATGGAAGCTACTTAAAGATACAGGCAAGTGTGCATGATATAACATAAAATGCAAAAAGGCAGGATACAAAATTGTAACTACAACATGATCCCAACATTATATGAATATGTCCACACAAAGACTTGTTGGGAGATATTTTAAAATGGTAATAGCTGTGGAATTTCAGATGACCTAACTTTCTTCTTAACACTCTTTTGTACTTTCAAAATTCTCAACATTATGTATCTAAAACTTTCATGTTCAGAAAAAAAGTAAACTGAAAAATCTCATTTATGTAGACTTTAAGTCCAATTGGCCTACGTATTTATTAGCATGGTTTTTAGCCTTGATCATTGGTTGAAATCTGATTATATATTTCTTTGATTCCCAGACTTTTTCTTTTTTAAACATCTGTAAAATTGGGATAATTCTTATATTAGACTTATATAGTTTTGTTTGGTGCTAAATTTTTCTTTTTTTCACTGGGACATAAAATAATCATGTATATTAGATTTGACAAAATATGGTAACTAGGTTTACAGCATATTCAGGTTTAGGGCATAGGATTTTAAAAAGAGAGATAAACTCTGGCCAGTGTGGCTCAGTTGGTTGGAACATTGTCCCAAAACCAAAGGGTTTCAGATTCGATTCCCAGTCAGAGCACATGCCTAGGTTGCAGGTTCAAACCCCAGGTGCAGGCGACACTCGGTCCAGGGGTGTATAGGAGGAAACCAATCGATGCTTTTCTCTCTCTCTCTGTCTCTCTCTCTCTCTCTCACATTAATGTTTCTCTCTCCTTTCCTCTATCTCTAAAACCAATTAAAAATGTCCTCAGGTGAGAATTTAAAAAAATTTAAAACAGAGATAAGACTTTTGGAAAGTGAGTGCACAGATATCAACACACAAGTATTAGTCAACCACAGCTGAAGAATTTAGGATGTCTTTGATTCTGAATGCAAAATCCAGCTGGCCTTGGTGGTGGTTATGTTCTGTACTTACAGAGAAGGCTGATTAGCAATGCACTTAACTTTCATAGCCATTTGCTGTGGCCCATTCCTTCCCAGATTGTGCAGGATTCCATTGTTCTTGACAGTGACTGACATTTATTTGGGCAGCAAGTGGTGCCAGTGGTTGAGTATTTACACTGGATAAATGTTTTTTAAATGTGTCTGACAGCTGACTATACTGGCACCTTGCCTTCAGGCTCTACTGTGTGTCCAATTAAAAAATAGTCTGCCTGTTTCTAATAGAGGTTAATATTTGACATTAGAGAGTGTAGATTCCTTCACAGTGGCTTTGAAGCTCACATTGGAGGGTCGTATTTGCCTGTGATTTTGCCAGTACTTGACACCAAGTAAGGAATGGTTTGCCAAAGCAGACCAACTAAGACTGAGAGCACTGTGGGTATGCCCAACCACCAAAGTTCTTTTGCCAGAACACTGTGTCTAGGTAACAAAATAGTAAGTACAGTTGATGTTTATTGATCATTTGTCCTCTGCCAGGAGTTGGGCTAGACTTTACATCCATTATTTCATTTAATGTTGACCTTAGCATTATTCACCAGGTCCTGTTCTTATCCCACTTTAAAATTGAGCCAAATAATGCTTAGAGAGATTAAGAAATATTCCAAGATTTGAACCCAGGTGTGTCTAATTTAGAGGTTCTCAACCAAAAACATTTTTGGCCCCCAGGGAACATTTGGCAATGTCTGAGATATTTTTGATTGTCAAACTGAGGGTGAGGTACTGTGGACATCCACGAGGTGGAGGCTGGAGATTCTATAAAGCGAAGCAGCTCCCCGCAAAAAGAATATCCAGTTCAAAATGTCAGTAGTGCCAAACACTGCTGAAAGATCCTGGTCTAATTGAAAAGCTTATGTACCACAAAGAGTCTACACTCTATTAAGAAAAGGCCCCTTTCTTCAGGAAAGATGTCTAAAAATAAGCAATACTAACAATAGATTCTCAAATGAGCATTTATGTATATGAGGTCTGTCCAGAAAAAGTCCAGCAATTGTTAATAAAATGAGACGGTCTGAGACATCATGTAACCTGGAAGCCAAGGAGAGTGGACTGGAATGCACATGTGTTAACAGTGACGACTTCACTGTACTAGCCAGTGGGGACAGTAGATGCCATCGAGTGAGCATGTGTACTGTGTGGCCGTCACATTCAAAATGACTGAGCAAGCAGAGCAATGTATCTGCATCACCTTTTGTTTTAAGTTTGAACATTCCTCCACGGAAGCTATTTGGGTGATTCAGGAGGCTGTAGCTATGCGCAGCTAGTGATTGGCAGCTTCCTCACAACAACTTGCCCACTCACACATCACATCTCAAGCAGAGTGTTTTGGCAAAATATCAAATCACCCAGGTGACTCAGCCCCCCTACAGCCCCGATTTGGTGCCCTGCAACTCCTAGCTTATCCCAAAACTAAAATCACCTTTGAAAAGGAAGAGATTTCAGACTGTCAATGAGATTCAGGAACAATATGATGGGGCAGCTGATGGCGATTGGGGGAACCGTGTGAGGTCCCAAGGTGCCTACTTTGAAGGGGACTGAGGCATCATTGTTCAATGTACAGTGTTTCTTGTATCTTGTATCTTCTTCAATAAATGTCTCCATTTTTCATATTGCATGGCTGGATACCTTCTGGACAGACCTCATATGTAACACTTAGCACTTATGCCATGAATGGCTTGATTTTTCTTCCCAATTTGTGGGTTATAAACTATCAATGTGTAGGATAAAGTTTTCATCCCATATAGAAGCTAGATTAAAAACTAATTGAAAACCAAATTTCCCTTGAAGTCTGTTCTGTTTAAAAAATAATCCAAAGTAATATGTATACAATATGTGAGATGTTTACATCTTCAGTAGTAAATCATTGCTTTCTTATAATAATTATTCTTAACGTACCGTAGTTACATTTATCTAAGATGTGCTCCACTAGGAATTGCTTTATCGAACTCACAACAGGTGTATAAGTGCACAATTATACTAAAAGCATTCGTTGTTTTTCACAGAAGACATAATCCCCTCAGAGAGCAGCTCCTTGTCTGACAATACCACCGGTGATGATTGTAAGTAACTCACGTTTTTTGGTTTAAATATTACATATTCTGAAATAGTAAGATAATTTTTTAGTTAACTAAAGCCTATTTGTTACTCTTCAGGGAACAGCAGAATCAACTCATAGTCATGCAGAAAGGCTGGGAAAGGGGGGTTACAATGAACTTCTACACAGGTTAGCATTAAACACCTTACAAATTCCATGAGTCTGGGAATTAGAAGACTTAGTAAATTTTTTAAAAACTTTTTATTGAAGTAATTATATATCTACATAAATAATACAGACTCCTTCACCCAGATTTTCCCAGTGGGGACATTTTGTATATTTGGCATCCAATATCACACTAGGAAATTATAATGTAGACTGTGATTATCACTATATTTAGATAACTGGGAGTTTAGTTTATTTTCCTTAGGAAGAAATGCACATTTTAGAAATTAGGTTACATGTCACTGTGTCAGTTACACAGATACAATATTGTGATTTCCTGTGTTTATTCACATTTCATGATGGAATGGATTTCTTATCAAATGATACAGTGTTTCCTTGTAATCCCTTGTACCTAAGCAGAGGAGTGGCTTGATGCAGACTCCGACAAGCAGAATCCATGTGCTGTGGATGTTTATGCTGTGGCTTCAACGAACCACAAACAAATTCACATGGACTAAAGAAATCCCGTGGAGGAAAAGGGAGGGCATGGCCACTCTCCAAGTGAGAAAGAGAGGGCCGGCCTGGCTGCTCCCTCAGTGAGGGAGAGGGCCTGGACAGGCTTTTGTTAACATTCTAGGGACATTACACCAAGGATGGTCCTCATTTACTATGCACAGGTTGGCTTTAGGTGGTTACCTTTTATAGATAACAAAGGAAAGAATGTTGCCTATTACTTCAAAGAGAAAGATCATTTGCAAATGTAAAGGGGAAAAGTGGCTGAACTGGTTACACCCATACTTGGGAGGTTTAGAGCAATAAACCTCTGCTGCCTGGATTCCGGGCTTTTTAGCAAGAGCAAGTTTCCAAGCAGCCTAGGAGCAATGCATGTCTGATTCCCTACGGGAGACCAATCCGTGGATCTTTTCCTGTGTGCTGAACACACGCATCTGTCTGTTTTCAGAACAGAGCTGGGCTACATTCGACATTTCCAGATGGATAGGTTCCCTATAATGGTTCTCTACCTGATAGGATTTAAGCAATCTGGGGGAGCCTCTGACCCCCACTGCTTTAGCTTTCCCCAAGTTTTATGGTGCATGAAATGCCACCATTTCAGAATTCTTCCTTTGAGCTGAGGTTTGGTCATACTTGCCATTCCTCTTTGAAAATAAAAGTATTAGAGGGAGACATAAAATGCCGCCAATCTCTCAGCATAAATCAGTTTCATTACTTTCAATGACTGGATGAGACTTTGGTCAGCAAAAGAGGCCTAAGAACTTTAAAAAGTAAAGTTGAACAACTTCCTCTTGGCCCTGTATGCACTGGGGTTTTCCTGTAATACAGCTTTTGAAAAACTATAGTATTACCCATACCACCTAAGTAATTTCTTTGCTCAAGAGTGGCACCTATTGAATTAGTTGGATTAGACCCCACAAAACTATTCAGTAACTTCTTTTTTGTGATGTATAAAATATAAAAATAAATTTTCAAAAGTTACATGTCTTTAAAAACATCATCATTGGAATAACACTTTGTTCACCGGATATTCTGATTTCTTTTTTGGGATTGTTGCCATGGTTTTTATTAACTTATTTATTTACCTCCTTATTTATTCATTCATTCATTTACTTCTTATAGCCAACGACACCTTCACTCTTGCTGGGCAGCGATTAAGTTCAATACCTCATTCTCCAAGAATTCTTCCCCCCAAGTCTCTCGGTATTGAGCGAATCCATTTCAGAAAGTCATCCATCAATGAACAGTTTGTGGATGCCCGGCAATCCAGGTGAGAAGCTGTTCAGACACTGCTCAGAGTGCTTTAATGTATATTAATGAATTTAATTCTCACAACAATTCTGATAGTACTGCTGCTCCCGTTGTCATTTACAGACAAGTACACAGAGGACCAGAAAGCATTCATAACTTGTTGGGTTTATCAACTAGTAAAAGTCAGGATTAAGATTTGAACCTAGGTAGCCTACTCTCACATCTGTGATAGGATTTTAGCCAATATGTTATACCATAACTCATGAGGGTGGAAATTGGCTTCAAAATAAAAGATTATTTAGATTATATAACTGATTTGTCAAAGATCATACTTAGCTCTAGTTTGTGGATTGGCATTTAAGAAGTGTTGCCTTAAACAGCAGAGAGATGTATCTAGAGCTCTTCTATCCAACATATTTAAAAGCAAATAAAATTAAAAAGTCATTTCCTCAGCTATACTAGCCATTTCAAGTGCTAATAGCTCCATATGGCTAGTGTCTATACTACAGGACAGCACAGATCA
>VMDR010012260.1:0-26883 GCA_007922815.1 Macrotus californicus | reverse complement strand
TTATTAACAACCGAACCTAAAACAAAAATGAACTAAGCAAACAACTAGAACAGGAACAGATTCACAGAAATGGAGATCACATGGAGGGTTATCAGTGGGGGAGTGGGTGGGGGAGGGGGAAAAGGTACAGGAAATAAGAAGCATAAATGGTAGGTAGAAGATAGACAGGGGGAGGTTAAGAATAGTATAGGAAATGTAGAAGCCAAAGAACTTATATTTATGACCCATGGACATGAACTAAAGGGGGGGATGCATGTGGGAGGGGTGTGCAGAGGGGAATAAAGGAGGGAAAATGGGACAACTGTAATAGCATAATCAATAAACTATATTAAAAAAAAGAGCTTCTCACACAAGAAAAAGCTAAAGGAGTTCATCATCACCAAAACAGTATTATAAGGAATGTTATAGGGACTTCTTTAAGAAGAAAAATATATATTAAAAATATGAATAATAAAATGGCAATAACTATATATCTATCAACATTATTTTAAGTGTAAATGAATTAAATGTTCCAATCAAAATGTGGTTGAATGGATAAGAAGCCAAGATCCTCACATACTCTGTCTACAGGAGATTCACTTCAGATTGAAAGACAGACATAAACCAAAAATAAAGCAATACAAAAAAATATTTCATGAAAATGAAAACAAACAAAAAAGTTGGGGTAGCAATACTTACACAAGACAAAATAGACTTTTAAACACAGGCAATAACAAGAGACAAAGAAGGATCCAGCAATTTCACTTGGGGGTATTTTTTCTGAAGACAACCGAAGCACCAAGTTGAAAAGGCATATACATCTATGTGTTCATTGCAACATTATTTACAATAGCCAAGATATGGAAGCAACCTAAGTGTCTATCAATAGATGAGTGGATAAAGAGGAAGTGGTACATATATACAATGGAATATGACTCAAGACAAAAAAGCATGAACTTGTGCCATCTGCAACAACATGGGAGGACCTAGAGGGTATTGTGCTGAGTGGAATAAGTCAGACAGAGAACAACAAATGCCAGATGATTTCAGTTATATGTGGAATCTAAGAAACAAAATAAACAAACAAAACAAAACAGAAATAAGCTCATAGATACAGAGAACATTTTGATGGCTGCCAGATGCGAGGGTGGGTGGGGGGATGGGTGGAAAAGGTGATGGGATTAAGAACTAGAAATCGGCAGTTACAAAATAGTCATGACAATGTAAAATTCAGCATCAGGAATATTGTCAGTAATATTGTAATAACAATGTATGGTTTCAGGTGAGTACTAGATTTATCGAGGGGATTACTTCATAACCATAAGGTGTATAAGTGTCTAATCACTATAATGTACACCTGAAACTAATATTATACTGTCTGTCAACTGTAATTGAAAAAAAATTTTTTAAATTATTTTTAAAAAAAGGAACAAAAAATACAAGGGGCTTATTTGGCAGGTAATTCCGAGAAAGCCCAGTAGGGATGTGGGGAACCGAGACAGAGAAGGCAAAGAGGTCAGTAGAATTTGCATTACTACTGTGGGTCCTGGGAGCTCAGGGCCCCTGGGACACTTGAGGAGCCAGCACAGAACACACACCTGGGAGTGGCAAAGGAGCTGGCCTGCTCATCTGCTGGTTCCCCCATCAGTCAAGAGCCTCGGGCTGCTTTTGGGGAGGGAACACTAATGAATTTCCTTGCACTTCCAGCCTACTGTGTGCTTGGGGGCAAAGTGGGCACCAATGGCTGGATAAAGCCCCCAGACAAAGGGATTTCTAAGCCAGCATTTGAAAGTAAGGTTGGCATATGCAGAAAAGGTGAAGACCAAGGAGATATGGGCAGGGTCTGCTCCAGGGGCAGGAGATCACGGGGAGTGGGCACAGGTAAGGGCTATTTGGGGGGTAACACTGACAGGATGTGGTGATGAATTTCCTCGGGGGTGAGATGGGAATGAGTGTGACCCACAAGTGTTCAACCTCAGCAGCAAGGGGAAGGGGGGAAGGGGAGAATAGGGGGAGGGAGACCAGGTTAGACGTGTGGAGTCGAGACTTCAGGGCAGAGCAGGGCTGGGGGCTCTTCTGTCCACTTGGATATTGCAGTGGCTTTATCCAATTCACCCATCTGCTGCCTGAGGGAAAGGGACAGGAGACGTCCTCCCGTAGTTCAATCCTTTCCTTGCTCTCTACTCCTTCTGGAAGCTATGAGCAGCCAGACTATGGTCTTCCGGTGCTCACTGGGCACACCGCTGTGCCAGAGCCCGCTGATTTCCCAGGCCCTCCTGGAACCCGAGCAGTTCCCTGGAACAGCAGACAGCGAGGCACCAACGAGGCCAGACTTGGGTGCAGCAGAGCTGGCAGCTGCCCTCTGTGTGCATGTCCTCAGGACAAATGCCTAAAATTCCAATGACAGTGCATGGAGCTTTCATTCAGCCCAAGAGATAAGGCCTAGAATGCCAAGCATTTGGGAGAGATGTGGTGAACTTAGTTCACACTGAGAGGTAAGGGACATTTATGTTAAAAATCATCATCTGAAGTGTGTAAAGTGTCCCTGTGCTCTCCAGTGTTTCCAGCATGAGGTCCAGCTCCTTGCCCTCCAGACAAGGTCAGGCCTCCAGACCAAACATTTCCACTTGGCTTAACCAAATTGCTTATGACTTCCCAACCGTGTCAGTTTCTCTCATGCCTCTGGGCCTTTGCACATGCTGATCCCTCTGCTGTACCATTCTCTCTTCTTCACTCTGCCAAGCACTCTCCCTCTCAGACTCCACCAGGAATGATTTCCTAAATGCCTGTAGCTCCATTGGTCTAACTGGCCACCCTGCGCCCTACAGGACCCTCGGTTTCTCTCCTCCTGACACCTCTGCACTGCATTGTGATGTGCTTGCTGGCCTGTCCCTGCCTCCACCAGAGCAGGAACTGTGTCACTCTCCTCTTCTTCCCCAGTGCGTGGCACGGGGCCTACAAGACTGAGTACTCGGTGTGTGTTTGTTGACTGACTTACTAAGTGAATGAGTGAGAGCAGATTCTTGACTGGGAGCAGGGAAAGAAGAGAAAACAAAAGAGAGCTGGTTCCAGGGAGAAAGTGGGAGATGAAGCAGAGCCTTTGTGGGTGCAAGGCTCCTACAGAGATATGGTTGGTCTCTGGCTTGCCTGACTTGTCAAAATGTAGCTGAAGTGAACAGTGTAACCCATGTCACCCATGGAGGGATGCTCACCAGGACATGCTTGACCTGGGGCAGAAAGGTGAGCCCCTTCTCCTAAGTCCTCCTGGAAAGGCTCTGCCTACCCCACTCAGGCTCCAAGTGACCCCATTGGCTGAGGCCTCCTTCCTGCCTGACCTTCTGAGTTCCCTGATGTTCATGTCAGGCTCCATTAGTACAAGGGGAGACTTGCTCCTGCAACCCCGGGAGAAGGTCGTGTGGGCTGCTCGGCCACGGACAGTCTAAATCTGGTGAAATGAGCTTCGGGGCCAAAATCTCGGTGCTGCTGCTTCCTCTCTGCCATCTTGGGTGGGAGACTTCACCCCTCTGCTCCTCAACTTGTCAATTTTAACACTTGATCTTAGGCAAAAGGCTGAGAAGCAATCAACTTGCCAATTTTAAAAGGAGGACAATAACCCTATGAACTCGTGAGGCTGTTGAGGATACGTGAGGCAGAGCACCTCTGATGGCCTCTCTGCCCCAGCCCCTTGGTGCAGACCGGTTGACCTCTGCGTGGATGGGTGGGGTCCATTTGGGCCCCTGGGAAGCCTCTCTTCTGTGAACCACTTGCCTAGTTACCCTATGGATGCCGCCCTCACATTGACGGAAATTGTAAGCGTATCTGTGCCCAGGTGGACTGTGCTGGTGATCTGTTGTCCCTAAGACTCCCACGTGGTCCTAATTGTGTATCCAGGGCTGGGAAAGTCCATGGGACTCCTGCACTGGTTCTGGCTCTCACCTCATGGGTACAAGTGGGTAAGGCCTTGACTGCAACCCTCTCTTCTGGACTTTGCTCTCCCCATGTGAGGAAAGGGCTATGCTGGATTTGTAATATTTGAGACTGTTTGGCAAGGCTGGGGCAGTGGGTGAAAGGGTTGCCAGGCTGGCCCCAGCCCGCACACATGGCTCAGGCCACTTGGATCTGCTTTGCATGTTGGCCTTCTGCAGTTTTCATTTAGGAAAGGGGTCTGTTGCTTTGAAAACCTGTTTTAAAAGCCCCTGAGGCAGAGGACATCCGAGAATGGGCTGCTGGGAAATCCTTCAGGGCTGCTCTCCTGAGAGGTCAGTAAACAGAGCCAAAGGTCCAGCGTGGCATTTAGAACCAATGTGGTGGACGAGGGGGAAGTCCCTTCAAAGCCTGACAAGACAGGAGAAATGACAAAGGGGCAGAGCCATTGGGGGTGGGCAAGCCCATCGTGTCCACAGCAGAAACAAGCTGCTAGCGGGGCTGAGGCTGAGGCCACCCAGATGCAGGCCCAGCCCTGCAGCCCAGTCCCTGCTGGCCTCTGTAGCTCCTGAAGTCCCGGGCCGCCAATGCCCACCAATGCCCACGGCCCACAGGACCACCATCCCCAACAAGGATCTGTCCTGACACCCGAGGTGGGGAAGGGGAGGTGGGACTCTGCTGGGGCACAGGGTTAATGGTTAAACTGCCCGGTCCTTCCTGGGGAGGACGTTAATGTTTGAACGTGGGACGAGTCACAGGAAGTGCCACTCACGGAACTGTCACCAAGCCCAACACACTTAACACAAATAAAAAATTAACTCTTCAGGTATTCCGGGTTACATGGCCAAGGCCTTCCCAGTGTTCTGTTGTACCGTTCCAGGGTCACCCTCAGAGCTGGTGGCCTGCTCTACCAGGCTATTTATTGCTGTTTACAGAAGCTGATACCCCCTGAGAGCTGCCTGGTGGAAGGTCTTTGGCTCTCCCTAGGGAAGAATGTTCCAGAGAGATGGTGTGGTGGCTGGGAAAGTGTGGGCTTGGCAGCCAGACAGACCTGGGCATGTGGGCTGTTGTCACGCAGAGGCTGTGTGACCTTGAGCAAGATGCTGATCCTCTCTGGGCCTTAGTGTCCTCACCTTTTTTCCTTGTCACTGCCAGCTGGCTGCCCACTCCCAAAGAACATAGGCAGGAAGGAGTGGCTGGCTACTTTGTGTGGGGTCAGTTCTTTCCTTTGAGGTGAAATTCACACAAATTTAGAGCGAGCAGTTTAATGGCATTTAGTTAACTGTTAATTGTGTTAAACACAGTATGTCTCATATTTAATTTTTGCATGAGATCCCCCAGTATTTAATTTTTTCATTTTATTAATGTGATTCAGACAGTCTTTATTTGTGGCCAAATGCCATTTTCTACATTGTTTCTGAAAAAGCAGTTATTATTTAGATTTTGATATCAATTGTATGCTTGCAAGTATTATTATGTTTTATGTTTTTTTATTAACTGAGAAGATCTGTTAAAATATCACATTCTGGAGAATTAACATATCTGTATAATTGTGTCAATATTCTGTATGTGTTCTGGTGGAATAGTGCTGAATACATACACCTTCTGACAAAAAAAAGCTAGAGTGAACATTCACAAGCCATATAACTACCATAGTATCTAGTTCCCAAACATTTCATCACCCAAATAAAACCCCTCATCCATGAAGTAGTCACCCTCACCCTGCCCTCTGCCTCAGCCCTGACACCCCTAACGTACTTTCTGTCTCTATGGACCTGCTGACTCCAGACATTTCATACAAATGCAGCCGTACCATACGTGACCTTTTGTGTCTGCCTCCTTCCACTGAGCGTAAAGTTTTCAAGGTCGGTCCACGTCATAGCATGCATCAGTGTTTCCTACGCGCTGGCTTTTAGTGCACTGTTCTCTAACAGAAATTCCCAGGTCCTTTTCTTGATTCTTCTTCTGGCTGCTAGTGGCTTTTGGCAGCCAAATACCTGCCCTCGCCCGGGGACGTCCTCTGCCCTTCACCTCTCCCCTCCTCCCTGTCCTGGGCACAACCGATCTTGGCTCGTTTTTTGAGAAACCAGGAACTTGTGTTTGTACAACATGTTAGCCATCCTTCTGCTTACTTCCTAAAGCAACCTGGGCAGGAGGTGCCGTTATCCCCATTTCACAGATGAGGAAATTGAGGCTCGAGAGGCCCCAGATCACCCAGAGCTCAGCGTTTTGGCTCTAAACCCTGACGGCCTCATGCTCTCAAAAACCGATTTGCTTTAGGAAAAAAGAGAGAGAGAGACTGTCAATGCCAATTTTTAATTAGTGTGAGAGGTAGCAGGAAACTAAGAGCTTCGGTCAGGTGAGGAAGAGTTCTTGGGGTGGATGAGGAGGATTCTGTGGGTTAAGGAACAGTGTGTACAGTTCCTGGGGAGGGAAGGGCTCAGCGTACCATGTTCAGAAGCTCACCTCAAGCTGGCCTCCTAGGGGGAGGTCTGGCAGGTTGCTCCAAAAATGGCCTCACTCAGCCTCAGGTTCGAAGGGTCCTTTATCTCACATAGTACAGCCTGTGTTCAACGTCTCAAGCATTTCCCAGCTTCCTAACTCCATGACACTTTCTGCTTGAATACGT
Organism: Macrotus californicus; assembly: GCA_007922815.1. NCBI lineage: Eukaryota > Metazoa > Chordata > Mammalia > Chiroptera > Phyllostomidae > Macrotus > Macrotus californicus. The sequence goes on along the minus strand of VMDR010012260.1, from coordinate 20,351 downwards.
TCAGTGGTGGGGAACTCGCTACTTCCAGGGCAGTTTATCCCATGGAATGGCTTGTGCTTCTGGGTTTAAAGAAAAACACCTCCATCCCAGGCTCTTTGACTTTTCCTGCTTTGCTGTGCTTTTTAACGCCTTTGCCGCCCTGGAACTTCAGTCTCTCCAGCCCCATCCTGACCACTTCTGTGCGAGGTCCAGCCATCACAAGGAGGGCAACACTTTTCCTGAGCTAAATATTGTAGGTCAGGTCATTAACAAAGCTGAGGAAACCTCACCAGGTTGCCTGGTGGATGGCCGAGGGGTGGTGCTGTGCGGGTGCTGAGAAGGGCAAGGGGGGGCACGACGAAGCTCGGAGTCAGGGGCTGCACAGGAGGTCCTCCTGAGCTACTGTGGGGTCTCGGGGAGGAGAGAGCAGAGGTCAGCAGGGTCATGAAGGTGCCAGGGAGATGGAAATGGCAGCTCCAGGCAGGAGGAAAGAGTCAGCATGGACCAAGGCAGAAGCTAGAGAAGGACACGGGGACAATGCAGGAGGAGCTTGGACCCTCTGGCGATCTCCATCCGCAGGCACAGTGAGCGCCGGGTGGGGCGGAGGGTGTGTGGAAGGCCTTTGGAGAGGACCTGCTGCCTAATCCAGCGTGGTCCCAGGGCGTCTGGCTTGATCCTGGCCCCATGTCACTGCAGCCTGACACGTTGCTCCTGAAATAGTCCCAGGTTATCGTCAGGCCATCTGAGCTTGTCTATAAATAAATCAAGGGCTGCAGGATGGGTGCTCCTCTGTGGGTGAATGTAAGGCGGACTTGCAGTGTGCAGAGGGCTGGCAGGCTGCACACCCGGCACCAGGCCGGTGGGGGACCTAGACACGGCCCAGGCACTGTCCTGCCCTCTCTGTCACCTTTTCACTATCCCAGCCCCCTCCTCACTGCCAGACCAGCCTTGGGGCCACCTCTTCTTCTCAGGGCCGTGGTAGGACAGAGGGAGCTGATGGTACTAAGTGAGGGCTGAGGACCTGGCCTAGTGCCAGGGGGTTCACCATGTGTGAATGAGACCAGTCTTTGTCCACTAACTCCAGGGGGCAAAAATAGAACTTCCTGCATTTTCTATAACTTTAATTCTGACCCCATTCTCTTGGGATGGCAGAAACCTAGACCTCAGTATTTTCTGGATTTCCCTACAGAGATTCACTTGGCACCAAGGTGTCCGAGGAAGCCCATCCGGTCTTAAGCTTTGCTCCAGGGAGCGGTGGCTGGCAGACCCGGGCTCAGGCCCCGCGGCCCCGTCTGTGCTTCACTGGAGGCATGGGCTCTGCAAGGCTGCCCGTGTCTTGTGCTTCTGCTGACCTCACAGCCCTCTCGCCTCTGGACCATTGCACCATCCAGGCGAGCAGACAGCAGGGCTCTCTGTCTCTTTCTGGAACCTTCTATGTCCTGCTCATCACACCATTTGCCTAGTCTGAGGAAAGTCTGGCTCCTTTTCTGTTTCCTCCCAAGCATTTTGATCACACCAGAATTTGTTTTCCTTCCCCACCAGGGGACTTTGGAATGGCAAGCCAGAAAGATTGTAGGTATTCCTGCCACCCTCTGGGACTGTGAACCAGGACTCTGAAGAGGAGGGACAGAGAAAGGGAAAAAAATATCAGGGGAAAGAAAAAGAACAGAGGTTGATAGATTGAAAATTTTGCATTGCACATGCAAATGATTTAATTCTCACCGAAATCCTGGGGGTATTACTATGCCCACTTTATAGATGAGGAAACTAGGGCCCGTAGAGGTAAGTGGCAGGCCCAAGGCAGACTGAGGCCCAGAGCTTACCCTGTCTGCACCACACCACCTGCCTCAAGCCAGTGTCCTGTGCTGTCCCATTGGGCCACAGGCACTTGGCAGCACCTCTGCTCCCCCAGATGGCATTTGTGGTCCGATGTTGTCTCTTCTTGTTTTCCCACTTAAACTTCCCCAGCCTTTTATCCCATGCCCTCCGTCCAGGCAGTCAGTGATGACAGTGACCATCAGAAATGGCGGGGGGTTAGGAGGCATGCCCCTCACCTGCCCTGTGCACTGCCCACCCACACAGCTACTAATTTATATTTATTTCAGCCCTGCCTTTCCAGTGGAAATGAGCCCTTCCTAATGGTTCAGGAGCAGTGACCCTGTTTACAAAGCTCTCCCATCCCTTATCTCACAGAATTGTCCTCGCCCCCGACTCAGGTGACCTGCTTTGCCACTGTGGACCTAAAACTACCAGGACCCCACAGGGACCTGAATCCTTCGATTTGTGCCTCCCCTGCAAGAGGTCCCAGGGCAGGCTAGGACAGGAGGCCCTCCCTCCCTCCCCCAACTCAGAGCAGGAGCCTGGTGGGCAGTGGGGTCTGAGGTCCTCCGCTCACACCCTGGAGCACCGGTGGTGGCTGCAAACAGCCAGAAGCCACACAGACCACCCTGCTCCCTGGCCATAGTCCCTCCAGCCCAGCTGCAGCCATGCACCACCTGTACGGGGATTTCCTTAATAATTTTTTCTTTTAAAACAATTGATTTCTTTTTCATCATACTGTACGAGGAGGGACCCCCCCAAAACCTGGAATTTATTTATAAAAATTGTGTATTTATTCTTACATGTGTAAACTTTAATCACCTTGAAAGTACCCCCCATTTGATGCAATTCACCTATTGAGACTTTTTTCCACTGCCCAAAACAGTTTTAGAACTCTCTGATTCTGATGCCTTTTAGTGCTTCTGCCATTTTATTTCACCTCTTCCACGCTGGCAAAACGTTCCCCTTTGAGGACTTTTTTCATGTGGGGAAACAGAAAAAAGTTGCTTGGGGCAAGACTGGGTGAATAGGGAGGGTGGGGAACGAGGGGTCATGCCATTTTGGGTCAAAAACTGCGGTCAAACCTCAGCGTGGTGTGGGCAGGTGCGCTCATAGCTCATCCATCATAAAATGGGCAAACGTGTTGAAAGAATCTTCAAAAAAATTCACTGAAGCCCAACTCAGCCTCTCACAACAACACCAGCTGGTACACTGATACAGATGGGTTCCTAGAACACTCACCTAGTGGGGGTAGCATGTAATACAAGGGTCCTGCCCTTCAGAACATAGTTCCGTGTTGCGGGGGGGGGTCCCCCCTCGTACATTAGATCTTAGACTAATTTGTCCTACATAACTGCAACTTTGTACCCTTTAACTAACCTCTTCCCATTTCTCCCACAATTCTACTCTCTGCTTCTGTGAGTCTGACTTCTTTTGGATTCCACAGATGAGTGAGGTCATGTAGTATTTGTCTTTCTGTATCTGGCCTATTTCATTTAGCGTCCTTGTAATGTCCTCCAGGTTCATCCATGTTATCACAAATGGCCAGATTTCCTTCTTTTTTACAGCTGGGTAATATTTTATTGTAATTTTCTTTTCCCATTCATCCTTCGATGGGCATTTAGGTTGTTTTCGTATCTTGGACATTATACATGATGCTGCGCTGAACGTAGGGGTGCAGATACCTCTTTGAGATACGTGTCCTTATTTCATTTCCTTTGGATAAATACTCAGAAGTGGAGTTGCTGGGTCATATGATAGTTCTGCTTTATTTTTTTGAGGAAACTGATTGCTGTTTTCCAAGTGGCCACATCAGCTTACAGTCCCACCGGCCATGCACGAGGGCTCCCTCTCACCCAGCTGAGTTTTTCTTCTGACTTAACCTCATCCTAAACAGTAGTAGCTATAAAATCACAATGTGATAAGCTAGTTCTATAACTTTTAATGCATGTGAAAAATTCTCTCTTAAAAAATGTGTGACTGTTAAGACCTGGTCAGATGGCTCAGTTGGTTGGAGCGTCTTGTGCACCAAAAGGCTGTGGGTTCGATACCCAGTCAGGGCACATCCCTAGGTTGCTGGTTTGATCCCCCACTCTGGTGAGTATGGGTGGCAAATGATCGATGCCTCTCTCTCTCTCTCTCTCTCTCTCTCTCTCCTCCTTCCTCTCTCTCTAAAATCAATAAAACATCCTCAGGTGAGGTTTTAAAAAATGCTTATAAGACTGTGGAACTGTTAAAATTAAAAGTGTTCTACTGTGTACCTGCTAAAAGTGTACACCACCTGGGATGTGCTTCTTGCACGCTGGGCACCCTGGGTCTGTTCCAACACCTTCTATGACCGGACAGTAAACCTGAGGCTGGGGGAGAGTGTGGCATTGTCACAGACTCAGGACATGAACAATGTGTGTGGAGTTAGGATCCAGGTCCACTGCTGCCAAGGGTCAGCCTAGCAGGTGGGGCCTCAGCCCCACCATGGTCAGTCTGTCAGCCTGCACGTGCCACATCACCTCTTAGAGCCTGGCTTCCTCATCTCTGCTGTGGGGCAGTGATGCTGCCTGACCCCTATGGGCTCCACGAGGCCTGATGCTTGGCAGACCAGGCCTGGCTGGCCCCTTCCCCAACCTTTTCTCTCTACATGCCTGATATCAAGGGCCTGGCAGTGACCCAGCTGGCAGGGGAGCCCCACAGGGGAGCCTGCTCCCTTTCTTCCTCATTTCTCACCACCAGCCATTTCCACCCTGCCTTTTGCCAGTACCAGGCCAGTGTCCCTGTGGGAGCAGCCTGACATGACCCAGGTCAGATAACCTGCCAGATGCCCTGGCACCTTCCCCGTCTGTCTGGCCAGCCTGACATGAGTTGTCTAGCCTCATGGACTGGAGCCGTGAGCCAGTGTCCTGACTGACCTGTTCAGCTCAGCCCTGAATCCACTTCTCCCAAATTGAGAAAAGAGGCTCCTGCATTTTTTTACAGTCAGGAGGGGCCCCACCACTCCCAACACAGGAGATGCGGCTGGGCTGACCGGGAGGCTGAGCTCTGAGCCAGGCACTGCCACCTCAGACATCTCTGCAGAAAGGGAGCCGACGAGGGGCCAGCCTCATCCTCCAGGCTTCAGGTGCTGCAATAGCTCTGAGTGGAGTGACACAGTGGGTCATCTGGAAAGGGCCTTCCCAGTACCATGTCACCGTCTCAAGGGCATCTGGGGAGACCAGAGTCACGCAGGGGCCTGTGAGCTCCAGTACGCCCTGCTCAGGCTGGGTGAGCAGTGTCCAGGGCTGGAATCGGGACTGTGAGTAACCCAAACAGTGGTGGCGTTCCGGGGGAGTTCCAGACAGGGAGAAGCTTGAGCTGCTCCTCGTTCAGGGCTCACTGTGAGAGGTTCAGGAAATACTCAAGGGGCTTCTCATCTCCCACATTCCTCAAAGGACACAGACACATGGTCCTGTTCCATGGAGGCTTTGACAGTCCTGTGGGAGCCACATCCAAACCCTGCCCTCCGTGTCCATCGTCTCTCCCCTCCATCTCCCACCACTGCCCTTGCCAGGGCCATAGCCTGTCCTGTCATCCCCAGGGCTGTCTTGCCTCCAGAGCCCCCAGCGCTATATCCCAACCTCAGGCCTGGCCCACCCCCCCACCCATTCCCTCCCTCCTTCTCCTCCCTCTGCGGGCTGGTCCTACGGCCAGGTCACACCTGACTTCACCTTCCCAACTCTCCAGTCCCCTCCCTGCACTCTCCTCAGCCCCAAACCCTGTTTCCTCTCCCCCTCCTGACCTCTTCCCAGCATCCTTAGCCCGGTTCCAGTGGGGGTTGGTGCCACCTGGAGACAGGACAAATGGGCAGAGACTGTGAGGTGGCACCAAGTGTAGCTACACAGTCCCGGCCTCCACTTCCTGGCTTTGTGAGTCCAGGCACCCACTGGCTGCCCTGCTGTGGATTAAATGAGCTCCCATGTGTAAAGCACAGGGTGACCCCTGCTAGCACCCAACCAGAGGTAGCAGGCAGAGGACTGGAAGGCCAGGACCTTAACATGGAATTTAGAAGTCAAGTGTGGCTCCCCTGTTCGCTGATTGAGTATGCTCTGCCCAGCCTATTGCAGGTGCAGTTTCCTGCTCTCGTGGGCTCTCTGCCCGAGAGGGGGAGCCATCTGCATCCCACACCAGGTGAAGCTGCCCACCGGCAGTGACCTCCTTGCTCCTAGGGAGACTACCTGTCTCACTGTGTCAGATTTGCTCCTGGGAGCCAAGGGTGGATCTGAGCCCCAAAATAGGGTCCCATACTGTGGGGATGAGGAAGGAGCAATGGGGAGATTCTCAAAGCAAGGCCTGATGATCACAGACAGCAGCATCTCCAGGGAGTTCTCACAAAGCAGATTCCTGCGTCTCAGAATGACTGAATTAGAATCTCTTGGGGTGGGGCCTAGGGATCTGCACCCTTAGCATGCCCCCAGGTGATCTCCCATGCACGCGGGAGGATCAGCCCCTCTGAAGTGGGACAGGTCACCAGGGAACTTCCCTGAGAGGGCACCCAGCTGTCAGAAGGGTATGGGTGCTTTGAGCTTGGTTGCATTCACACCTGAAAAGGGACTTACTCTTTACAAAGTTGAGAATTTGCCCTGTGGGTACAGACCACACCCATCTCCTGTCCCTGGAGCTAAAACCTGCCTTGCAATCCAGAGGCCCCAGCCTGGCCCAGCCTCCGGATGCCAGGATGAACCGGGAAGGAGCCTGGGAGCACAGGTGGGCGGGAGCTGCCTTTCATCTGCACTCACTGAGTGGGGGTTGACCTCATCCTCTTGACAACTTCAGAAGGAAGGTATGTATCCCCCAGAAGAGAAGAGGACCTGGGCCAGGGCAGCTACCAGGCAGTGAGGCAGGATTGCAGCTCAGGTCTGTGGGGCTCCAGAGACCAGACTCTTTCTGAAGGTCCTAGGCTCTGGGGTGGGTCTGTGCCCTGTCCCCCCAAACCAGATGAGGGGTGACTCTTCTCACCTCATAAGCATCACCTCAGCTCTATTTTCTGTCCTCCCTAAACCTTCCAAGTGAGGTTTTCTCAGGTGGCATGGGTCCCCAGGAGCCTGTCACAAGGAGCAGTTTGCCTGAGTTTTTTCCCCTGAGGTCAACTTTGGGAGAATCGGTGGCTGGCTATGTTAAATGATAATATTTTAAAGAGAATATAATCATAACTTGCATTCATATATAAAGTGAATACCTGCCAAACACTGTATTTAATTAAGGAGAGAACCAGTAAGATGTTACCACTGGTTCATCGGACAATTCAAAGTATCTGACATAAAAGGCTGAGTGGTAAAATGAATTGACAAATGTAAAACTTCATTTGAAAAAAAATGAAAAATTCATTTGCGTGCCTACGGACAAAAATCACTTGCACTGCTGTCTGCTGTCTCTACCTTGCAGAGTTGCTTGGTAGCTCAGGGACAATGCAAGTGCCCCAGACGATAAAAGTCTGGACACTCAGATAACCCGGGAGCTTGGCTTAGGCGCTGCCTTGTTCTGCATTGAAGATGCCAGTGATTTGTTTGATTCATATCAAAGCCTGTCAGTTACCAGAAGAGGGCAACAAATGTGGCTCTGAGCTTTCTGGCAGCCACGTCGAAGAGGGAGCAGCCTCCAGATTCAGCGTCTGTAAGGACAGATGCGTGGCATTTGTTCACCGAAAACTCAGCTTCTCATTGCGTGAAAACCGGGGTGTTCTTCCAGGAGGGGTCTTGTGAAGGGAACCCCGTGAGCTGCAAAGTAGTGTCCTCAGTGTTATTTCTACCACAGATGCAGTGGCCACGCTGATGTAGCTGCTTCCAAAGGCCAGGACAGTGGCTCTCAAAGTGTAGTCTCAGGCCAGTGGCATCAGCCTCACTTAGGAACCTGTTAGAAATGCAAATTCCCAGGTTCCACCGAGACTCTTGGGGGTAGGGCTCTGTTATCTGTCTATCAACAAGCCTTGTGGGTGATTCCAATGCAAGCTGAAGTTTGAGAACCACGGGGCAAGGATTCTCAACCTTGCGATCGCTCTAGAATTACCTGGAAAGCTTTCACACAATATCATGCCTGGGACTCACCCAAGACCAACTAAGTCAGGGTCACTGGGTGTAGGGCCCAGTAATGCATGTTTTTAAAGCTCCCCCAATGTTTCTACTGTGCAGCCAGGATGAGGCCCACGGTCACTGTCATTTAATGCAAGCCGAGAGCAGGAGATGTCTCTGTTCTAGAGAAATCCAGATCTGTGCTTGTAAGGCTTGTATAAGATAATGTGTCTCCCTCCCTCCCTCCCTCCCTCCCTCCCTCCCTTCCTTCCTTCCTTCCTTCCTTCCTTCCTTCCTTCCTTCCTTCCTTCCTTCCTTCCTCAACACTGAGCACTTATTGTGTAGATGGCAGAGTCCAAGGCCCCAAAGTTGAAAAGACAGTCAAAAAGGCAGTACCTGGCAGGTGAGGGTGTTGGGAATGATGACAGGGCAGTGCGGGGGTGGGGGGTGCCTTGGTCCATGCTCCATCCCTGTCTGATGTGTTGCTCTTCTTGGCAGGCTGCGAGGGGCTGTGGGACAACATGAGCTGCTGGCCCTCCTCTGAGCCCGGACAGACTGTGGAAGTGGAGTGTCCTCGATTCTTCCGGATGCTCACGGACAGAAACGGTAACCGTCCAGCCCCAAGGGCCCAGCGAGAGGCTATGGGGTAGGCTCTGAGTGGGGCCTCAGCATGGACCCATGAGGCCAAGAAATCTTCTCTGGGGACAAGTAATGAATGGAATGATGGGGGTGGGGTCCTTGTCAGGGATTGGAAACCTTGCTTGGGGGGTGTGGGGTGGGCTTAATCCTTAGGGTCCCAAGCAAGAGGACAGGAGTCATTCCATTGGGGAAATGATAAAGGAGGCTAGGCTTGCTTCTCTCTGCTCCATGCACCCAGTTAGAGGCCCCCTCCTTCCTTCTATGATTCTGCGCCCTTAGCAACCAGGGCCCTTCCTCCAGCCACCATGTCTGGGTCCCACCCTGGCACAGCCTGGCCTTCCAGAACATTTACTTCTGTGCCCGTTCTGCCCAGCCCTGCTGAAAAATTGTGCTGTCCCTGGAAGCCGCTGGCCTCCTAGGGAATCTCCTGCCTGAGAAAAGCCACAGTTTACAACGTCTTTCTTAATTGCAGGCAGGGAGGAGAGGAGGCAGTCTTGAGGGTTCTCAGGGACTAACACTGGCTAGAGGTCCATTCTGTGCCAGGCCTTCAGTGATCACAAAATCCCTGCAATGCACAGACCTTTTCTCCCCGCACCTGACTTAGTGAAGAGTAATAATGACAGGGACCAAGAGTGGGTGAGCTGTTTGCCTAGGGTTGACAGCTAGGAGATGGAGAAACCAGGACTCAAACCCAGATTTCTCTGATTTCAAAATTGGTGCTCTGCTTGAGACCATGGTCAAGGTGGGCCTATGGCCCCACGGTGGGGGTGCCCCTGGGTAGAGGCTGGTAGCTTCACGGCCTTTACCCCCTTCACTTAGTGGACTCATTTAAAGTCTAAAGCCTGGCCTGGTCCTGCCATCCCTCTCCCCTCTTCCATGTGGGGCAGGAAAAGCTGCCCGATGAGGCCCTTACCAAGAATGAACCAAACAACGATGATTTAACACTAAAACCTACCACTTTCCGAAGTCAGGAAACAATGACCGGCTTAGACCAAGACTACAGCATGGGAGAGGAACGTCAATTCTGCACACAGTTTTTCTCTAGGACACTTGTGTGCATGTGGACACACACACACACTGATTTCGGGAACACGCTGCTGTAGCTCAGTTTTCCTCTCAGCCTCACCTGACGCCCCACAACACAAAAATTGGAGGGGGCCAGAGAATCCGGTCTGAATCTCACCCCTTCCTTTACTGCTTGGGTAACGCTAGCTGCTGAAACAGACAAGTCCACAAGTCTTGAAACCCGCTGCAAGTGCCTGTCTGCCGAGGGTGCAAAACAGGTGCTGCTGACGAGCAGGCGACTCTCCTCCATGGTGATTCTGGCATCTGGGCACCCACCTGCTGTGGTGTTGGCACACAGCTTTCAGACTGGTGAAGGGAAAGGACCCAGAGGATTGGCCACAGGAGATTTGAAGGACCAGGCCTAAAAGTGATACCACTTCTGCCAGTGTCGCTTCTGCCAGAACTCAGTCGTATGGCGACTCCTAGCTGCAAGGGACGTGGGGGAAATGGGGTCCCACTGGAGGCCAGTCTCTACCTCTGGGCCCAAGTTCCTCAAATTGTCTCTCGGTTTCCATTTTCTCACCTGTAAAATGGAACAATAAATAACACCAGTCCTGTGAGGCTGGGCTTGGGAATAAATTTTAAATATTTTCCTTTGTCCCTTCTCTCCCTCTCATGCCCCTTCTTGTACTGCCTTTTACCCCTAAGTACCACGTCCCACGGGCACACACACCAGCAAACTTATCTGTAGTCTTTATCTCCTGGCATGATTCTTCCATGTCTGTCCCTCGGGTCCGTGGAGCTTGGGATAGACGAGATTAATTCAGAAACGTCTGACCTTGAGTAACTTGCTGGTCAAGTGCAAGGCCAGGACCGGACCCTGGTCTCAGACTCCCCAGCCAGTGCTCCTCTCTGGCTGGCCAAGTTCTCCTGCAGGAAGGACTAGGAGCTCTCCGCTTTTCCGAGCGCTGCCTTCACAGCCTTCTTCAGAGCCTCTGTGCCTCCGCCTCCCCCCACTACCATCCCCCCTGCCCTTCTGCAAAGAGACTAGACAGAGCCGTGCTCATGGCCCCATCTCTCCCCAAACCCTTGCTTGTACCCCTGCCTACCTCCTTAACTAGAATTTAGCTGTCTCCTTCTTGAGGTGCCTCCATCCTGTAATTGCTCAAGACCTGCCAGGGATCACCCAGGGGTGCAGTTCCTGGTCTGCATGCTGCAGGGAAGGAAGCTGGGGGTCCTATGCCAACCTCTGCTGCAGTTTCCTCGCACTGCCACCTGGTGTCTCTGTGGGGCTACAAGGTTCTCCTGCCTGGCCACATTGAAGCTCTGCCTGCTGAGTGCTAGGCACAGGCCCCCAGGGGTGGGCATGGGGGTCCCCTCACCCTGGGGAGACTAGTCTGCTCAAATCCAGCCCCAGGCTTGAGGCACAGGCCAGTCTGGGAGCATAGATCAGGATCAGTCAAGCCTCCCATCAAGAGCTACCCTCCCACCACTACCTTCTTTCCCCATAGGTGCCCCTGGGTTCTGATGAGATCCCGGCCCCTCTGTGTCCTCTCAGGAGAGAGAGACTCCCCACCTCAACCGAGGGAGGAGCACCTAGTGTTCTGGAGCCTTCTTTTAGTAAGAAGAAACTAATAGTAAATTAATTCTCCCTCACGGGCCCCGACAGGATGGGTGCTCGTGTGACATGAGAAACTGCAGACTGGACTCCGCCCCAGATGTTTCTCTGTGTGTGCCCGAGTCTAGAATGTCTCCTCTAGGATGTGTTCTTTTGATCACTAACAGGACACTGGTCTTCCTGAGTTTCTTATTTAAAAAATCACACTTCTCAGGGAGGGTCAGGCCTTAGCCCTCTTTCCCTTCTATCTTAGTGGGGATTGGAGCCTTAAAACAGTAGAAGTTTCTAACCTGATTAGGGTCCCGGAGCCTCTTGAGAATCAAAGGAGAGCTTTGGACTGCACATGTGCACAAAAATACTGACTGTGCGCTCAGGGGTCCTTGGGGTGTGTATTGGCCTGAACCTGGGTAAGGATGCTTACCTACTAGGCATTAAATGCAGGGGAAGTGGGTGGGGTTGTAGGGATTCCTGAGAGAGCCCAACCTTTGTCTCCTCTGCAGGTCTGCCAGGGCCTGGCCAGCAAAGGGCACTGCCTTGTTAGCTGCTCTGGGCACACGGCTTGGATCATATGCAGCATCTGTCTTAGGGATCCTGCTGGGTCAGTGAGGAGAGGGCCCCGAACAGGCAGCCCACCGGCTGTGGTCACACACTGTCTGACAACTGGTTCTGGGCTTCATAGAGTTTGTGTTCTCTTAACTCACCTTCCCACCTAACCAGCCTAAATTTGACCACCATTTTTTCCTGTCTGACAGCCTAGCTTAAACCTAACTTCCATTTCCTAAATTCCAAGACTCCAAGCCCCACCACTCCTGGTCTATTTTAGAGAGACCCAGAGTAGGAGGGAGTAACACTGTGGTGCCCATTCTGTGTGTGGCACCGGTCTGGGCAATTTCAGTGTGCCATCGTGTTTCCTGCTTGGTTCTGCAATGCAAGTGATCACCCATTTGGCACAGAAAAGTGATGCATCTAAGGTCACAGGGCCACCAAGAGGCAATGCTGGGTTTCAAACTGAGATCTGTCTGGTGCTAAAACTGTGCTCCATGCCTTGTGAGCCTTCATAGGCTGGGCAGGCCTAGCATCCAAAAGCCAGGGTCTCCTGTTTGCTAGAAGCTGCCCCTGGGTCTGTAGGGAGAGAGCCAGGCAGGAAGGCAGGAAGGCGATGGGACCTGTCCTAGCTGGGCACTGTTGCCTAGTTCTGAGCCTTGGTTTTCTCACCTGTAAAATAGGCTACAGCACCTCCCTCACTGGGGCCCTATGAAGATTGGATCAGAAACTGTACATGAGCATAATGGCTGATTCTAGAAATGTCAGCCGTATTTCTCCAGCTCAGTGGAAATCGCTTGACCCTAAACCCTGTGAGCCAATGACCCGGACCCTGGGGCTTGTCAAGAGGAGCATGCAAGCCCAGCTGGGGTGGTTGAGAGGTCCCTGGAGAGGGTGCAGAGTAGAATAAAAGCAGTGGCAGGGCTGCGATCCGCTTCCTGCACCCCTGCAATCAGCTCCCTGCGCCCCTGCAACACCAAAAGCAGCCAGACCCAGGACCAGAATTCAGCTGTACTCGGCAGCCCAGAGTAGCAGATGCAGCTGAGTCAGTCATTCCCACGAGGGAAACACTTCCTGGTGGCTCCCCAAGACTTCCTTCTTGCCTGGCAGCTCTCCTTCCCCAGTCTTCGGGCTCCTGCTCTACCAGCTCCCCGTGAGCAAGCTCTCTCCTCTTCTTCACAGAGAGCTTAGAGCAGTCCCTTTATCCCCATTCATTTGCTTCTCTAGAAATGTTTGGTGAGCAAGGCCTCTGGGCAGGCCCTGGGGGGCCGTCAGAAACTCATCTGCTGGGAAGTCAGGGAAGCCAGTGCCACCCCATGTGAGGGCACAGGACGCAGCCTGTGCTAGAGGTGTGGGGCACTGAGCTCAAAAAGGTGGCAGTGGTGTGTCAGCCTGAGGGGGTGGAGGGGGAGGAGGGGAGGTCTCTCCTTGAGCACTGAGGGACCTTGGAGCTGAGTTTGGGGCCTGTGAGGGGAAGGGCGTGGGGGTGGGTGGGATTGGACAGGGGTCTGAGAGAGCCCTGGAGTGGGGCTGGGCCCCAGGGAGCAGCAAGGTAGAGGGCACTGGAAGTTCTGCTGTGGCCTGGCCGGTGGGGGCCTGGGGTCTGGTTGGGACAATTGCGGGCTGCGACATGAGTCAACCAGCCTCTCTCGGCTATGGCGCCCTGGTCCTGGCACAACGGGCTGGGGTGTGGGTGAGGCGGTGGGAGGAAGACAAGCAGTGACTGGGGGCTGTGAGGGAGCCTTTGTTTAGGGACAGCCTTGTTTGTAAGTTGATGTGTTAAGGATCAGCGGGTGTGTCTGTGTGTCTTTCTCTCTCTCACACACACACATCCCAGGTCTCTGCCCCTCCTGGGCCCATCTGCCTACTTGCCTTTCCCTGTACTTTTCCTGACTGGCTGACTTACCTGTTCTTCAAGGATCAATTATTGGGCCAGTTGGGAGCTGGTTCAGAGAAAGGCAGCTGGGGACAAAGTGACAGAGGGAAGCTCCAGGAGACCCAGCCATCTGTCCCTGGTCCTCGCCTCTCACACATAGCACACTTGGCACCCACAGGTTCCATGTTTCGAAACTGCACAGAGGGCGGCTGGTCAGAAATCTTCCCCAGGCCTGACCTGGCCTGTGGGGTTAAAGTGAACGACTCGTCCAACGAGACCAACCGGAAGCGGGTAAGCCTGACAACGTCACTTCTTCCGCAGACGGGGCGGGGTGGGGGAGCTGCAGGGTGAGAAGTTGCCAGACCAGGGCCAAGGTTAGGTGAGCTGGGGCTGCCCCTCCCACCCACTTTCCTCCTGCCCATCACCTGGGGTTCAGTGGGCCTGCTGCACTGCCCTGGTCCATCAACCTGGAGAGGGCGGCCATGCAGGCCATGGCAGCACAGAGTGGACGCCATATGCCACCACGAGGCTGGGAGTGATTCAGTCACGAACACAGAAAAGCGATGTGATGGCTAAGTGCTCAGAGCCCGGCTGGTGGATCAACACTGACCTGCGACCTTGACCGGGTGGGGAGAACTTCACTTCTCTGTGCCTCAGTTTCTTCCTCAGCGAAATGGGGTTAATAATAGTTCTGACCTCTCAGGCTTGCCAAGAAGACTAAACGAGTGAATCCATCCATACAAGTGTGGAGAATGGTGCCGGGCCGTAGTCCGTGCTCAGCCAATATTTGCTCTCAAAGGAGAGAGCCCAGCCACAGCGCAGTCCTGGTTTGAGAGGGCACCGTGAGCCCTGGGATGAACTTCCCCAGGTGCCTCTGAGATGGCTGTCAGTTTTGGAGAACCATTCCCTCTTCGCTTTTCCTGACGCATGCATACACATCCTTCAAAACTCCACTCCAGTCCATCAATTCCAGAAAGCTCTTTCTTCCTATCCCCCTAGGAAGGGCTCTAGCTCTTACCTCCCATGTTACATGAAATCATCAGCTTGTGCCATGTGCGTCCACCCCTCTCACTAAAATATGAACTCCTCCGAGGCACCCATTGACTCAACAAACATTTACTGAGCATCTACTATGGGCAAGGCAGGGGTCTAAGCATGGAGATACAGCAGTGACAGGTCAAAAAAAATCATTTCCAGGCCCCCATTGCTCAGCACAATGCCTGGCACCTATAAGGTGCCCAACAAAAGGTCATTGTTGGACTGAACATCTACAGTACCACGTGCCAGCTGCTTACTGCACAATTACATTCAGTCCGCAAAAGCTTTCGGTGTAAGTCTATTATTTTCTTCATTTTGCAGATGAGGAAACTGAGGCTCAAAGGGGTTAAGGAAAATGCTTAGAAAGTAATGGAAGCAAATGCGGAAGAGGTATCTGCTCCCCCATGTTCACTGCAGCATTGTTAGTAATAGCCAAGACATGGAAACAACCTAGGTGTGCGTCCATAGATGAATGGATAAAGAAATCGTGACACGTATATGCAACGGAATGTTACTCAGCCACAAAAAGAAGAAAAACTTGCCGTGTCCAACAACGTGCGTGGGCCTTGAGGGCGCTGTGCTAAGTGAAATCAATGACAGATAAAGACAAATACTGCGTGATCCAACTTATATGTAGAATAAAATGCCCCTAAAACTAAACTCATAGCAAAAGAGATCATATTAGTGGTTGCCAGAGATGAGGTTGGGGGAGGGAGAATTGGGTGAAGGTGGTCAAAAGGTACAAACTTTCAGTCACAGGGTCAGTAAGTACCAGGGATATAACGCACGATGTGATGACAATAGTCAGCGCTGCTGTACGGTGTGTGAAAGTTGCCGAGAGAGTAAATCCTAAGAGTCCTCATCACAAGGAAATCCCTCTTTCTCTCTCTCTCTCTCTTTTTGTACCTATGTGAAATGACGGATGTTAACTAAACTTATTGTGGTATTATTTCACAATATATGTAAGCCAAGTCATTATGCCGTAGACCTTAAACTTGTACAGTGATGCATGTCAATTATACCTCAATAAAACTGGGAAAGAGAGTCAAGGGGGAAAAAGAGAAAGTTGTGGAGGCAGAATTCAAACCAAGGGTAACTCCAAAAGGAGCCAGTGTTCCCCCTCTAGCCCCTGTCGCTCTCACGAAAGTGTGTGCCCCTTAGGAGATGCACTCTCAGCTGTCCCATGAGTCGAACTTCCCAGTGGAATATGATGGACAAGCTTGCATCTCCCCTGGAGGGTGGGATGGGGTCATGCTGAAGCAGGAAGGGGGGAGCAGCAGCATTCAGGAGAGACGATGTGGCTGGGAGGAAGACCACACTCCCTTCTGAATTTTTTCTGAGACTCCTCTATAGCCAGTCAGTCTTGCTCTGTATGAAGGGGTTTGACTGGGGGATCAGTATGGAGAATGGAGTTTCTCTCTTTCCAGAGCTTGCCATCCAGTTGGAGAAAACACATGAATGAGGTCTTCAGATCTGGCCTGAGTGGGTTAGTTTAATCCCAGGACTCAACGAGAATTGATTAGTGGGTGCATATGACCTTGGAGGGGTGGTGGGTAGGCTCTGACCATTGCTGTCATTGACTCATATGAATACAGGGGCTCGTGGATGTCACGTTTGTAAAATCCATAAAATTAAGAGCAAACATCCTTATGATGGGTGGTAAGATCGAGGTTCAAAAGGATGTTCTGAGCTGCAAATGACAGAAATTTCCAACTGGCTTAATAAGCACATTTGGCTTGTGGACCTGAGGGTGCAGATAACAGCGTCAGGGCTCTTTGATGAGGCAACCCTGCAAAGCCGCCAAAGACCAGGTCCTTTCCACCCCTCCTCCTGCTATCTTGGCACTTCTTCCCAAGGCTGGCACCTCTCCCACCATGACTGCCACTGCTGACTGCAGCCACAGACTTCCCCAGGCCTGCTTGTCCAGGAGGAGGGCCAGCCTGACTTCCTACAGCACCTTCCTAAGAGCAAGAAAGCTTTTTACCCAAACCCCCTGCAAGCCTGTCCAAACACCCCATTGGCCCAAAGTGACTTGCATCTGCCCACCACTGACCATCCCTGGCAGAGGGGTGGGGTACCTGATTGGCTTATGCCAGTGGTTCTCTAAGTTTTTAGCTTTAGGATCTTTTTTCTCCCCAAGCAGAGTTATTTTTGTTGTCTTTTGATTTCAAGTTCCAAACCGAAAGAAAGAATTTTTAAATTTGATGGCTATAACCCTAATAGAATTTTCCCCCCACAAAGAGAAGGATAAGGAAATATTAAATAAAAACTCACCATAAAATTTCCAGTGCATAACATTAAAGCTCACTGGTGATTAAGGATTTCTGTGGGTGGTCACTGGTAAGAAAATTTACCTTCTGCCCAACACAGCTGGTGCAGCTACACTCACTGATGGATCTAGTTTTAACTTGCTCCCTCCTCTCTGATTTTGATTTCCTCCATTTTATTTTATTTTATTTTTTAAAGATTTTTAAAAATGTTATTCTATTAAGTTGTCCTAATTTCCCCCCTTTGTTCTCCTCTGCCCATCCCTTCTACATTTTTAAGAATGATTGAGGACCCCGAAGAGATTTTGTTTTCATGAATAGTGTCTGCGGAAACCACACACGATGACTTTTGTCTTAGGGTAATCGGCTGGGAAAGAATGGGCCGAGGGCCCAACCTTGATATTCACGGCAAGGCTGAGACTGTGAAATCCCTGGACAAGGCACTGAAACTTAACTAAGATAAATCCAAAATTTGAACTTACCTAAGAAAATTAGTGTCCAAAAATAGTGGAGAGGAAACCTACCTTGCCTTCAGCTCACATAAAAAAAAAATTAAAAGTCCCTAAAATTGGAAGGGTTTCAGACCACACGATTCACACTAGTCCAGATGCTGGTCCACAAATTGGCACAAACTTTGTCTTTTATTCTGAGAGTTGAATCATCCTGTTTATTGTTGTTGAATTATTTTTTCTTTTAATCAAATGATGGTGAAAGTCTGAATTTGTTGGTTCTCCTTCAACTTCCTTACCTGGTACACACGTCTCTATTATTGACAAATGTCATTGACAAAGCGGACTCTCGCTGGCAGAAAGACCAGACCGAGCTGCCGCAGAGATTGGAAAACTACAGCCCTTGGGCCAAATCCAGCCTGTCACCTGCTTTTGCAAATAAAGTTTTATTGAAACATGGCCACTCCCACTTGCACTACAAGGGCAGAATTCAGTAGTTTTAAAAGAGATCTTATGGCATCCAAAGCCTAAAATATTTACTATCTGCCCCTTTATGGAAAAAGTCTGATGATCCCAATCTAGAGGTGGCCTTGTCAGGATACAAAGCAAAGAGCTAGATAATTTGACCCATGACAGACAGCAATGAGGCTTGGGGACCCCGAGTCCACTGAGGGGTGGTACACTGTCGTGATCGTCAAGGGCAAGGGCACTGAGGTTGCATCAGGCCTCCTGGGAACAGGGCTCTTTCTGGGTCTGACCTTAAAGACACAGGGCAGGACCAGGTCTGCATGGAAGCTGGCCCATGTGTTCTGGGGATCAGGTGTCAGACGATGACCCCAGCCGCAGGACAGTACAGAATACTCAGCCTAAGCTCCATACTGTCACCTGTGCATCCTCATGCTGCCGTAGGCTGGCCCAGACTGCCCCTGACTGGTGTCCCTGGGAGTGAGGCCAACACCCACAGCTATGGGGCGCATGCTGGTCCTCTGACACTTTGCATTTCACTGCTCTTTGGTGCCCCAATGTCTAGGAACCATCAGTCTAATGCAACCTACTGTCCATTTGTCTCTCCGCCTTGTTTCCTGGAAGGTGGCTCCTGACTCCTGGGATTGTAGTCATATCAGTGGGGAAGCTCCATGTCACGAGGCAGCCTGTCAAAAGTCACCTCTTGCTGTTGGAAAGTTTTTGGTCACTTTGAGTCAAATGTACTTTCTGGTAACTTCCTCCCACCGGAGCTGACACACTAGGTCTTTACTTCTACATGTCGGTTGATGCAGTCCTTTTCTTCCCTAAGTTTGTTTTTTCCTCTGGGTGTGATGTACACAGTTTATTCTTGTACTCTTAAGATGACATGAGCAGCCTTCTCTGGAAATGCTCCAGTTTATTAATGTGCCTCTTAAAATAACATGCCCAGAACTGGACCAAATGCTCCGAACATTCCAACGTGGCCAGCTGCCCCATAGCACGCCGCTGCGTACCTGAGAGAAGGCTTAGTTTGTCTAGAAGCTACCTCACACCTCACACTTGGTACCACAATCTCACACGATTTCACACCATCAACTCCTGTTGAAGGGTGGGTGATGGGGGTGAAGGGTGGAGGTGGGGAAAAGTCACATGCACTGTGTGTCCCCAAAGTGCCAGCCATTGTCTAGATACTCTCCCTGATACCTTACTTGTTCTTCCAACAAGCCTGCAAGGTAGATATTATCCCAATTTTGCAGATGAGGAATCTGAGGCTCACAGAAGTTGAATAATTTGCCCAAGGTCACAAAGCTGGTGAGTAATAGTTGTGGGTTTGGAACCCTTGTCTCTTGGCTCTGATGCCTGTATTCTTTTTGTGAAGTACACTTCCTTAACACCAGGAAGGTTTGGCCATTCTGACCTCAAGGTCATTTTCATATGAAGAGCTATCAGCCAGTCTGGTTTCCCCAATATTATTTTTGTGTCTGTTTTGCTTTTAAATTAATTACCCTTTTCTTCTGGTTACAAAGTAGTACTTACCCACTGTAGAAAAATCAAAGGTGTAGAAAATACAAGTGAAGCCATGGCTGGTGGTTCAGTGGATTGAGTGTCGGCCTGTGAACCTGTGGGTCGCTGGTTCAATTCCCAGTCAGGGCACATGCCTGGGTTGCAAGCCAGGTCCTCAGTTGGGAGTGCACGAGAGGCAACCACACATTGATGTTTCTCTCCCTCTCTTCCCCACCCCATTCCCCTTCTCTAAAAATAAATAAATAAAATCTTTTTTTTTTTAAAAGAAAATACAAGTGAAAATAACAACACTGTCCACAAACTTATCATCCGAATTTAACCAGTATTAACATCTAACACATCTCCTTACAATCTTGTTCCTATGCATGTATGAGCCTGAACTACATGAAATGGACCATATTTCATCATTTTTCATCTACAAAAAAAAACAATTGCATATAATTCAACCTAACACTTTTTTTTACATGTACTATAGTGGGAATCTTAGTGTACATGTAAAATTTGTATTCTGCCTTTTACTTAACATTACGTTCTTAGCATGTCCTGAAATCCTTTCAAACTCTTAGTAAACATTATTATAATGTGCCCTCACATGAAAATAATTTGGATTTAAAATAATTTAGTTAACTATTCTTCTTCTGTTGGCCATTTGAATGTTTTTCATCACAAATAGTTTTGTGATAAACACCTTTATTTATAAATACGCTTTTATATTTCTGATTAATTCCTAGAGATAGAAGGGGGGGTCAAAAGGACTGCCTATTTCAAAGGTTCTTAATTCCTGTTACTTTCTGGAGAGATTGAACCAATTTTCATCCCACTGCCCTCACCTGCACAGAATATTAGTAATTTCAAATATCTGTTATTTTGGTTGGTTAAAAAAATGGCATAGCATTGTTTTAATTTTCATTTCCTTGATTTTTTAAAAATATATTTTATTGATTATGCTATTACAGTTGTCCCATTTTCCCCCTTTATTCCCCTCCGCCCTCCACACCCCTTCCCACCCACATTCCCCCTCTTTAGTTCATGTCCCTGGGTCATATATATAAGTTCTCTGGCTTCTACATTTCCTATACTATTCTTAACCTCCCC
>VMDR010012259.1:0-26765 GCA_007922815.1 Macrotus californicus | reverse complement strand
CTGTCACCTCTAACTAGCTGGAGCATTCACTGATAATAAGGTCATGGGGTACAGCCATCTGGTATGGTCTACCTGATAAATCAAGAGGAAATGCTAGAAAAATGGCTAGTGTTAGACATGAGTGACAACAGAATCCTATCTATGCTTACAACATAATTATTAATTTACATTATATTATATTATTTGGTATAGGCTACCTTCAGAGGATAACTGTATTAATAAGAATATATCAGAATAACATGTTTATTTCCACAGGAATCATACCTGCCTCATAAAGGCCTTTGGAGGCAAATTATGCTTCTTTAAATAATTAGGTTAAAAACCATCTAAATTAATGATAAAATTGATATCTGTCTATCCTCTGCCTCCCTAGAAGAACCACTAAAAGCTTTTTTGTGTACTGACTTTTTTTGAGATGACAAAAGACGGTTACCCTCCAACCCTGCACACTTTAATATGGCCGGAGTTAGCTGTCTTTATGGTATATGTATCACCTATGAGTGTATACATTACTGTCACATTTATTCTACCAGTCAGGAGATTTGGGAACAATTCAGGTGTAATGTACATGATTCCTAGGGAGTAAACCACCTAAAGTTATATTTGCATTGTAATCGCTAGAACCTTCTGTGCTAAAATGGGACTCATCAAAGTTTTCTCTTAAAATGCATTCAAAAGAAGTCCTTTGTTTGCCTAAGTCACTATATGGGTTCAACCAGTAATTCTTAAAGGTGTTTATGATTTAAGGGAGTTCAGTTACGACAGAGGAGTTTGTGATTTCAGTGAATAAACAGGTCATCATTAGAAGTTTACATACCACACTTGCTTTATGAACGAACAATCTGTAAGCACTTATAATCAGCTTCTCTCTGTACCCACCCCCTCCTCACTCTGACCTTCCTTACCACAGTTCCACAATTGGTGGCAGGGAAGAAGTGTCGCTGTTTGAAAGAAAAGAATTTGATTCTCCCACCACTTCAGCTTAGCTTAAAAATCTTGACCAAAATCTCCTCATTCCTAAAACACATGGCGGTTATACCATTCTTTGATTTTTCCGGCCAAGACACACTCTAACAAAGGACTTGGCGTTTTCTAAAGGCTCCTCCACGCATTTCACAACACTTTACGTGGCAGTTCATTTTTGCCCTTCCCTTGCTGTTCAGTCTCGATGGCTCTGCCTCTCCCTTGGGCTTGGTGGTTCTCAGGGCACCATTTCCCTCCCCTGGCTGTAATTGGGGAAGCGGGGTGCTCGGAGAGGCTTGGTTATCACGGGTGTCGCTGTGCCTCAGCTTCGGCATGATTCACGACGGAGAAGGCAACCCCTGCAGGAAGGCCGAGGGCAACATCATGTCTCCCACCCTGACTGGAAACAACGGGGTGTTTTCGTGGTCTTCATGCAGCCGGCAGTATCTCAAGAAATTCCTCAGGTAAGTCCAGCCAGAGCCAGGGCTGCTCCCGGGGGTGGTGTGTGTCCCCCAACAGTGTTCAGTAGCCGTGAAAACAGATATGCAGAGGGCATAGCTTTTCACCCTCCAGTGCACAGACAGGCTGACAAACTCCGGTGATGATGATACTGTCGTTGTTGGAGAAACAGGTGAAAAGCCTAACATTGTGCTGTATGCCCACCCCATGAGGCCTCATTCAGTCCTCACGGCAACCCTGTTATCTCCTCATCCTAGAGTTGAGAGGATGGAGGCTTGTGAGGATGATTGTGTTGCTTACGGGCCTGCAGCTGGTGAGCTGCAGACATAAGACTCACACTTGGATCTGTTGTGACCCCAGGATTTGTCCTTCTCTCCTCTATGACCTCCAGAGATCGGTGGATGTAAATTGCTCTAATTTATTGCTAGTCATTGTTGTTGATCTCTTGCTGTGTCTAATTTATAAGCTTTGTCACAGGCACGGATGTGGAGGAAAAAGCATAGCGGATGTACATAGGGTTCAGGGTTATCTGTGGTTTCAGACATCCACTGGGGGTCTTGGAACATCTCTCTCACAGATAAGGGGGGGGGACGACTGTGCTTTTTTTTTTTTTAACTTGTATCACTGCATATTATTTGCAAATGCTTCCAGAATTAGCAATATGCACAGCACAGGCAAAGCTGATTAAATGTTGAGATGCCCAACAAATGATATCCCAAAAGACAGTAAAAAAGTGACAAACCTGTTGCTAATAGTAAGCTTTGTCACAGATGTTTTCTTTTTAGTTTTAAATCTTTGATTTGGGGCCTGAAATGATCTTTTCTATCTCATGTGGGAATAAATATTATAAATCCAGGTCAATTCCATATGCAGAGTGGGGCAAAAGTAGGTTTACAGTTGTTCATATGGGAAATAATGCAAAAATTAATAAATAATAACACAAAAATAAATTCTGTTTCACACCCTCACAACTGCAAACCTGCTTTTGACCCACCCTGCAGGCTGATTTTCCCTCATTTCTATGATATAGTTAAATGCTTCTGGACAATAATAACAGCAGCAGCGGCGGCTAATGTGGAAGGCTTACTGTGCTGTGTTACACACTTTCCTTTTTCTTGCTGATCTGTAAAACGACCTTTTTGGGAGTCATGGTCAGAAGTGAGATGCCTAAGAGTTGCATGGTTGACTAGGACCCCACACGTCTGACTCCGAAGTCACACGTAACCACCATGCTGTTTTTACCCCCCAAGGACATTACAGTTTAACTCAGTCAACGGAGATAAGGCGCTTTCTGGGAATATTGCTTCCATCAAGACTGATTTTTTTTAAGACTGCTTTTTTTGTCAGCTCGTCCCAGTTACTCAAGCCT
This sequence comes from Macrotus californicus, assembly GCA_007922815.1. NCBI lineage: Eukaryota > Metazoa > Chordata > Mammalia > Chiroptera > Phyllostomidae > Macrotus > Macrotus californicus. Next base: position 23,974 of record VMDR010012259.1, on the reverse strand, counting down.
CAGGGAAATTGTTCTGTTTTATGCCCCCATGTGTTTTTTTCTCCTGGCTTCTTTCAAAAACCTTATTCATTTTTTTACTCGTAAAGGTCATTGGAGGTGAAGTATGTCTTTGACTACTACCCCATTATCTGTAAAAAAAATATATAGCGTGATTTTCAACTCCGTGAAGACAGGCACTCTCTCCCTGTCCGGTTCACTCTGTGCCTTTAGTGATTAGCATAGCGCTGTCCACAGAGTAGGCACTCAATAAAAATGCATTGGGTATTGTTGAACAAGACAACTGGGGAACTGTTTCAAGCGTGTTGATCTTTCCCCTCTCTTAGCAGGCCAAGCCAGGCCACTCGGAGGGCTCTAACTTCAGTACCACGTGAAACCCCTTAGGGATGTATCAATTTCATCTTCTTAGGACAAAACTCACTCTTTGGAATAAATATACATTTTAACTTTAAGCACATACCTATTTCTCTAGCCACGTCCTGTTTTTCTCTACATGAATGCATTTGGAAGTGTAGTATTTTAAATGGCAGATCGCCGATAAGCAAGGTAATTAATAAGGGTGTGTTGTCGCTGCAGCACACCGCAGGCTGGGTGTCTGGTGGATGAGCCCAAGCAAACAGGACAGTATAAATATCCGGACCAACTACCAGGACAGATTTATGATGCTGACACGCAGTGCAAGTGGCAGTTTGGAGCAAAAGCCAAGTTATGCAGCCTTGGTTTTGTGAAGGTATGTTTGCTTGCAATTTGAAATGTACATTCAGATCCTGCAATGCGTCTGTATACCTAACCAAAGTACAAACATTTAGTTTGCCAAGGCCAAGGGTTAGAGTCTGGGTTATCTCAAAAATGTCAGTTGTTTGGCATGATAATTAAGTAGCAGTTTTACCATCAATGAATTAATTACCCAGTCTTATCCCCCGAGACCATGCCTGGTTTTAGTGCATCTGACTTGCATCCTTGCAAGAACATTCCTCTGCTGAGACGAAGATTTTTGTCACAAGTAGTAAATCTGCATTCAATAGCTTTACCTCCTGCTCATCTCTGTTTTTTGTATCATTATTGTGTTCATGTTCTCTTTTAATGTGATATGTTTGAAATAATCAGCCCCCAAAATACACACAGGTGCCTTTTACATGATACAAAAATACTCTACGGCAGCCAGCTTTTTTTGATATGTAAAATTCAAGGTGTATCTTGAGCAATCTTAAGATATTTGTCAAGTCTTTCATTTGATATTGTGAGAAAGATAGATGGGAAAAGGCAAAAGTTGAGGGAGTAGGAATGGGAGAAATCCTGCTTCAGTTGGTCAAAACTACATCACTGACAATCTCAACCTCACTGAAAAAGTAGATTCCTTTCTAAGCTGGTGTATTGCAAGTACCCAAAGAGAAACATGGAAGTCCTAGGTCTGGATGCAAGAGAATTATAGAGTTTTATAGCTCATTTTCCTTCCTCTGTTCCTACTATTCCTCTTTCCACTCCTCTTTTCTTCTGCCTCTTCCTCTTTCTCCACCCACCCCCCCCACCACCATCATTACCAACAGCACTACCATCACTACCAACAGCGCCACCATCACCACCATCACTACCAACAGCGCCACCATCACCACCATCATTACCAACAGCGCCACCATCACCACCATCATTATCAACAGTACTACCATCACCACCATCACTACCAACAGCGCCACTATCACCACCATCATTACCACCATCATTACCAAAAGCACCACCATCACTACCATCATTACCAACAGCACCACCATCATTACCAACAGCACTACCGTCACCACCATCATTACCAACAGCACCACCACCATTGTGATTTCCAATAGCAGCACCGCCGCCACCCCCCATATCACCACTTCCTTATCATTTACCACTGTCACCTTTAGCAGCTGCTGAGTGAACCTTTGCTCCACATAAAGCATTTTACTTTGACTTATTTTTCTTCAACCTCCACAAAAACCTTTGAAGTGAGAATTATCACCGCTTTTGACCTGGAGCTCAGAGAATGTATTTAATTTGTCCAAAGTCAAAAACTTTTAAATATGGTACCTAAACAAAATGTATCACCCACACTGATGTTAAGCTTCCTTCTCTCTGTTAGTTAATACCAGTATTTCCTAAACCTCAATTATTAACATTAACATTCAGTCATTAACAACTACCTTCATTAGTTATGTTGTATCTCTTTCTTATTATCCACTTGTTGCTTTTCTGTAAAACAACTCACTTTAAAAAAATATAAGTTCAGTCCTAGGAAATAATAACCATTAAATCACAGGTTGGATATGGGATTGCATATTTTTCTAATATAATTTAAATGCATAACTATTAGAAAAGTTTACACATATACCTTTTGGTGTGTCCTCCATGGTACATGGGCCTGTTTGAGATATATATATATATATATATATATATATATATATATATATATATATATATAAATTAATAAATAACTATTTCAAATGGCCCATTAAGTTGATGCATTCGGCAGAATTAAGTGGCCATTCTCTTTGTTGAAAATGGTTGCTAAATCTGTCTCCTGGATACTTCATTCTTAAAAGATTCACTAACTTATTCATTAATCAAATATTTATAAAGCACTTATTATGCAGTAAATGCACAGTTGGTAATGAGGTTGATTTTCTTTAGAAATATAAAGAAAGTTTCCAGAATGACTATCATTCCTTCAGGATCATACACTGAACAAACGTTTGTGGGGTGCCTGTTCTGTGTCAGACAGTGTGCAGGGCTTAAACAAGCATACTTAAAATATAGATCTTTTTTCTAAAAACACCATATTTTGGAAGACAGAATCTCAGTGTTGCGATCTTCCCTGGGAAGCAGAGCAAAAGGAAATGGAAATTCCAGACTAAAGGATTGAATAAAATAAGAAGAGGCACATGCCCTGACCGGGTTGGCTTGGTTGCATGGGGCAGTGTTCCATATACCAAGAAGTTGCACGTTCAACCCCCAGCCAGGCACACACCTACGTTGTGGGTTTGATCCCTGTAGGGGCTCCCACCAATCAGTGTCTCTGTCTCTGTCTCTCTTTTCCTCCCTCCTTCCCTCCCTTCCTTCTTCTCTCTAAAATCAATCAATATATCCTTGGGTGAATATTTAAAAAAAAACTATAAGGAAAGGCACAGAGATGGGAAAGCCTGGCAGGGTTGGGAGATTTGACTGAGAGAGATCATTGAAGATGGCTATGAGGTAGAGAGGTAGGGTTGGTATAGGTCCCTGCCAGGCCCTAAGTAGGAGGGGTCCTGTTCATCCTATTGGTCGCAACAGGTTAGACTGGAACCCAAGAAGAGCATGAGGTTTCTGTTCGGGGTCTCCATTGTCCTATCGTTATGTTCCCTTTCTGACCTTTTCTCCTTATCACATATTTTTTTTTCTCTATACCTCCTGGAAGGGCAGCTTTGCATAGTGTTTAGAAGCAACAAAAAAGGGAAAAAAAGATCATTTTTTAAAATTGATTTAATCTTTATTGTATTTCTTTCCATTACCATTTAGTCTCCCCAGCAATCGCCACACTGTTGTCCATGTTCATGAATCCTTTTTCCTTTTTTCTCAATTCTTCCACTCTCTTCCTCCCCCTCAACCCTCACTAGCTGTCATCCTTCTCTCTCTCTAAAAAAGTGTCCTCTCAAACCAGCAGGTGCAGTGTATCAGCATCACCTAGATCTTGGTAGAAATGCAAATGCTCAGGTCTGCTCCCAGGCCTAGAGAATAGGAACCTTTGGGTGGGGCCTGCCAACCTGTGCTTGAACGTGGGCTCTAGGTGATCCTGATGCATGCTCAAGGTAGAGGGCTGCTGCATTAGGTGATCTTAAATTTTAAACACACACACACACACACACACACACACACACACAATCTTTCCCTCTCTCTCTCTTTTTCTCTCTCTGGCTTTTGGAGTTTGACAGACCTGAGTTTAAAACCTTATTCCACCCCTTCCTAGAACCCTGGGCAAATGACTCCAGTATTCTCAGCTTTCATGTTTGCATTTGTAAGATGAGCCTAATAATTCTTCCCTGGTCATTGTGACTATCAATCTTTTAGTGTAGCTTCACCACTCAATAAATAATAAGGGTTTTCTACTTGCCGCCTCCTCAGTCTCCAGTAGCATCGTCACCGTCACGTCTGGCTGTCGTCTCACAGTGGCCTCCTGTCAAAGGGGCTGAGGCTGGCTACTGTTATCACCCGTCCTGTCTTTCCTCCTCTCCAGGCCCCAGAGATTGTCTCTTCAGCATGTCAGGCTGGATATCTGTTTCCTTTCACAGTGTTCGAGCAAATGAGTAAATGTGGGTGATGGTTGCACTGTTCTGGACAGACCTAAAGGAGGAAGAACTTGCATTTGATTATTATGTGCTTATTAAATGCTAACTGATGCAGTGAGTGCTTCAGTGGTTTTTGCCAGAATGCCCCAAGCTGTATGAAAGGTGATCAATGCTTCCGCATGGGTTATTTTACTGGGTTAGGAATGAGCAGCCCATACTCTGTACCTCAGTAGCCAGCACAGTTGCTATCCCATAGCAGGAGCTCAGTAAATATCCATTTATAGCCACACCGAGAGAGTTTGAAGCAGAATGGGAATTACGGGGAAGGTATTTGAATTCTCCTTAATATTTTCAGGCCCATCACCTTAGCATTCCCTTCAAAGGAAAAGGCATGCTGAATGTAATGGGATGGGCATGTATTTCTTCTTTCAAGAATTGGACATTGAGATCAAAGAATGGAAAATAAAAAGTAACTTCCTAGCCCTGGCTGGTGTGGCTCAGTAGGTTGGAGTATCAACCTTTAGCTGAGAGATTGTGGGTTCGATTCCAGGTCAGGGCACATACCTAGGTTGTGGATTTGGTTCCCTGGTTCAGGCACACAGGGGGAGGTAACTGATCCATGCTTTTCTCTTGCCTCCATGTTTCTCTCTCTCTTTCTTCCCCTCTCCTTTACTCTATCTCTAAAAGCAATGAAATGTCCTTGAGTGACGATAAAAAAAAAGTAACTTCCTAGTATCTAAATCACACCTACTTTGTAATCTACTAAATTTACTACATTCCATTACAGCTTCTGTTAACTTCCCCATGGACTTGTATTCCGACCACACCAGTGCCGTGCTCTCCTATCTGCAAGCCTTTGCATGCATGCTCTTTATCCTAGAAGCTGCGTGGCCATCCATGTGACAATGACTTACCTGACAGAAGGACAGGAGTCAAAGATGAATCAGGGATATATTGGCTGAGAATCTACCGATATGGAGGAGTAGCAAAGTGAGCTGGGAAAAGCCGAACATGAAAGAGGTCTGGGGTGGGGGGACAGGCGGGGAATTTTGTTTGGGTGTGTTAAGTTTGAGATGCTTTATAAAGTCTGATTTGCAAGGGCCATTAACATTTCTAGCACGTCAGGTTTTACTTGAAGGGACATCTGTCCTTTGGAATACAACTGGAGAACACAGCCAAGGAGTGACAGGACAGAATAATGTATGGTATTGAGACTCTTTTCTCAAAAATCACATCCAGGCAACAGGAGACCTTGAAGGCTCTGTGGGTCTTTCTTTTTCCCTTAAATTATGACTTAAGGCTAGGGAATTATAGATAAGGAAAAGTTAGTTGAATACACTGGAAAAAAAAGAGGGAAGAACCAGCAAAAAAAGTGCAAACTCTCATTTCTGCTTACTTTGAAAGGGAGCATGGAGTTGGCTATAATTACGTTTGACTTCTGTACTCCACCACAAAAAAAAAAAATAACATGTTCGTGCAGCCTGCCTTATTTCACTCTGGAATCCCTGTGTTTTTGTGTTTTGCTTTACTTTCCTGGTCTTCTCCAGCTGCCCCTTTCCCTGAGCCTGTGGCTTGGCATTGACGGTGGAATCGGGGCCTCTGCACTCCGGTCTGCCCTGGAGTCATTTTGGTGGCTGCCACATAGGCGATGGGGGTGTGTTATGGCTTTCCTCTGGCTGTAAGAAAGAAAACCAATTTAATTCCGAAAGCTTTTCTCACTGTGGCTTTCACTGTTTCAACGGTTGCATCCCACTCTTCCATGTTGATGGAGACTGTTCTCCCCCCTCACTCCCCCGCCGTGAACTTGTCCCCCTCAGACCCAGGATGGCACCGTAGAGTGGCACACAGAGACGAGGACCTGAGGCACGGTGTTCGTGGCTGCTTTATGCTTTTCGCAAATGTCAGTGGCAGATCCACTTCCACGGGAAACATGTACATACTGTGTCCTCTGAGCTGTTTGGAGCTTTGGAAAGGGTGGCAGTGTCCTGCACATGCTTCCAGTTTCTTCGAGGTGGGCGCCAGGGTGTTCTGGTCTCCAAGAGCAGACTCTGCACCTATCTCTGATTTCCCTGTGCTTTCTTTCCTCAGTCCTGTGGGAAACTTTTGGTGAAATATTTCTAAGCATGTTCTTGCCATATTTTCTAACCGTGAAATCTCTATTAGCTGAAATGCTTGGAGATTTGGGTGCCCAGTTAATGAAATGTTCAGGGTTTCAACAAGTGGTCAGAAAAATCATTTTGTTTCCTCGTTGGTTGTTAATATTTATCCCAAAATGCATGTGTTCACACTTCTACCACAGTAAAGAGAATGTAGCAAACAAAGTGGAGTCATTTTGGCATTTCATGGTTTTCAATATTCCATTGGCGACGTCATTCTGAAGAGCAGCTTCCGCTGTCTGAGCTAGGAGGAATCTGGTTCGGTTCCCTTACTTGGTAGATCAGCAGCTGAGGCCTGGAGAAGTTGAGCACTTTCTACCATCTGTTGATGGCAAATCCAGGTCCAGAGCAGTGGTCGAGGATCTGCACTCTGGAATCAGGCCACTGGAGTCTGGCTTTGCCACTTAGTCGCTGTGTGACCTCACTGCATCGAATGTGTCAGTAGCCCCCTCAGTGTCCCCATCCAAGTAAGTTTTTATGAGGAACTGGTTTCGTGTCCAGCACTGAATGGTGTCAGTAACAGTGTTAGTTTCCTGTGGCCGCTGCTATAAATTTCCAGGACCTCAGTGAGTTAAAACCACACACATTTGCTTTTTTAGAGGTCTGGGGGCAGACATCTGACATGACACGAGTCTCACTGGGCTCAGGTCAGGTGCTGGCAGGGTTGTGCTCCTTCTGGAGGCTCTAGAAGAGAAGCCATTTTCTTGCCTTCCCAAGCCCAGAGGCCCCCTGAATGCCTTGGCACATGACCTCTTTCTCCGTCTTCAAAGGCAGCGACATCCCCAAGTCTTCCTCACACAGTCAGAGAACCCTGTTCTCTTCTGTCTTCCTCTCCCCATTTACAGACCCTTGTGATTACCTTGGGCCCTTCTGGAAAATTTAAGGTAGTCTCTCCATCTCAAGGTGAACTGATTACCAATCTTAATTGTTTTTTTAAAGATGTTATTGATTTATCTTCAGAGAGAGGGGAAAGGAGGGAGAGGGAGAGAAACATCAATGTGTGGTTGCCTCTCACATGCCCCCCACTGGAGGCCCGGCCTGCAACCCAGGCAGGTGCCCTGAGTGGGAAACGAACCAGCGACCCTCTGGTTCACAGGTTGGCACTCCATCCACTGAGCCACACCAGCCAGGGCAGCAGCCATAATTCTCTTTATAATGTTAATTCTTCTTTGCTGTATCGCCTCGCACATTCAGTTTCCAGGCATTCAGAGGATGTGGTCATGGGGGGCAGGGTGCATTATTCTGCGTACTACAGTCTAGCATGGGAGTTTGTTCCATAGGTCTAATGTGAGAATTAAATGGTCTCAATGGTTGGAAATTAATAAAAGATAAAGAAGGTAATGACAGTGACTATTTACATCATTTATCCTTGAGAACAAGCCTGTAGGGGAGGTGCTAATTCGATCACGATTTCACAGAAGAAGAAACCGCATGGCAAGGCTTCTATGACGTGTCCTTAGGGCACGCGACCCGGAACTCCAGGACGAGCATTTGAATCAGGCTTTACAGCAGTCTTGGCCGGTGGTCCTTTGCTGGTTGCTATATTGTTGTTGTTGTTGTTGTTTGAAATCAGATCTCCCGGTTTCAAGACACATGGTCTTTCACTTAACTATCATTATCTCCCCGTCATTCCTAAACATACATGAACATGTGGGTAGTGTAGAAACTTCATTGGTTGGAGCCTACTACTGGTTACCTGGCTCCTACCAACTTCACATGCTTCTGCTTTCTGGATGCTATCTCCTTCTGGCCACCTCAAAATGTATCATGTAGAAAAAGCTTTGGATATTTTTGTTTCTATTGTACCATGATCCTGATGAGTCCCTTCTTTCCTTTCAGGACATTTGCAAGTCACTTTGGTGCCATCGAGTGGGCCACCGGTGCGAGACCAAGTTTATGCCTGCAGCGGAAGGGACTGTTTGTGGCTTGAGTATGGTAAACTGCGTACTTGTTAGTTTTCGAGTTCTAGGAACGTGGTGGAGCATAGAACCTAAGCTCTTTGTGCTGTGACCTGAGAATGGAATGCCTTAGCTGTGTGTATTTTCTGACTTCACTTTTAATTATCCAGCATTGTCTAGCAGCTCTTCTGAATCTCGGTGCTAACATAACCTAGCTGGCTCAATTCTTTAAGATTTTTTTTTTTACTTTTTGCCTTTATTTTCCATTTTTAGATGGAGGTTTGGGTCAAAGTATTTCTCTTTCAGTGAGCCTGTAGGTTTCATTGCATACTGTTCATGTTTTAAACTTGATTCAGCATAAAAAGGCCTCAGGAGCAGATGGCTCTTTGAGTAGCAAAAAAAAAGACTGTCCCTCCATATGAGGTCCCTATTCATCCCCCCCAGGACCTGTCGTGGAGCCTGTGATATGCCCAGTAGAGTCCCGTCACATGTAGTGACCTGTGTTGAAGGGTAAGCCACGTGTCCATCCACGGTGTACCAGAAAGTCTGTTTGCTAGCCAGTGTTTCCACCCATGAACCGCTCCCATTAGGGAAGATTATGGGAGATTTTTGCATTTTGCGTGAAGAACTCCCGCATATTAGTTTCTGTTTTTCTTTCCCTTTCCCAGTAGAATCTGGAGGGCAAGGTGCAATTGAAGTATAGCAAATGTTCCAGACTGGGGTGTGCCTTTGAAAGACCAAGATAGGGAGCGATGAATGATGATAGCATATGATGCCACAGGATTTCTTTATCTCTGCTTCCGGCCCGCTCGAGGGCAGCACAAGCCTGCATAGAAGAATTGGGCATTGAAAGCGAATTTGATTCCACAGTAGTTTCCCGACTACTCCGTATCAGAGACAGAAAGCTCTGGGGACACACAGATGAGCAAAACTCAGTGTTATCTCCTCAAGAACTCGCAATCTAGTGAGGAAACCTGTGCAGAAGCCAGTAACTCGAACTTTCTCTGTAAACATACCTTCTGTAAGCACAGAATTGCTCTTGAGGCCCAAATGAATGAGAAATGAGTCTTGCTCAGGATCGGGCGCACACTTAGAATGCACTGCAATGAATGGGTGCACCAAGGCGGACGTTGGGATTTGAGCTGAAGTCCTTCAGGTGAATGAGAGAGAGACTTTCAGTGACAGAGCAACAACAAAAGCAAGGATAGAACACACACAAAATTAAACATGCCAGGAAATGCTTTCTGATATTCGTTAAGTCATGTATTCAGCATCTCTTAAACAAGATTTGTGATTTTTCACTCTACTCTGAAGAAAATAAACATTTAAAAATTGAGGCGTTAACACGCAAGTTTTAATTGGATGCCCCTGTCTTAGGAAACCCCAGCAAGGACTCTCACGGGAAGCCCGCGTCAGAGTGCTTTAGCTGTGATGACACAAGGCGATGAGTCAACTGAGTGACTGGGAATGCGGCGACTGCTCAAGTCATTTATATTTTTAAAGCATCAAAATTGAGAACTTGAAACTTGTCATAGGAATTTTTGTCATTAAGAAAGCAACAGCATTAAATGTAAAAGGGATGCACAAGAAAAGACTGATATAATAAATGAGGAAAATAAGTGCACCCTGGCATAGGTCTCAGGTTTGTTACATGAACGCCTCTGTGGTCTAGTTCCCAGGGGATGAAAATGCCCCTGGATTAGACTCCGGCTAATATAACATGAGACAGATCATGCCAGGAGTTAGAACACAGATGTCCTAATTCTACTTTCTACACCCCACTATTTTAAAAGACCAGACTATGGATATATTAAGGTCTGTATAGAAAGTTTCCAGCCATGTAATATGAAAAATGGAGACATTTACTGAAGAAGATACAAGAAACATTGTACACAGGACAATGATGCCTCAGTCCCCTTCAAAGTAGGCACTTTAGGACCTCACACAGTTCTCCCAATCGCCATCAGCTGCCCTATTGTATTTTCCTGAATCTCATTGACAGTCTGAAATCTCTTCCCTTTCAAAGGAGATTTTAGTTTTGGGAAAAGCCAGAAAGAAGTCGCAGGGCACCAAATCTGGACTGTAGAGGGACTGAGTCACTTGGGCAATTTGATATTTTGCCATAAAACTCTGCACAAGACGTGATGTGTGAGCGGGCACATCGTCCTGATGAAGCTGCCAATCAGTCACCAGTGGCCCATAGCTGCAGCCTTCTGAATCATCCCAGTAGTTTCCACAGAGGAATGTTCAAGCTTAATGCAAAATTTGATGCGGACTCGTTGCTCTACTTGCTCAGTCATTTTGAATGCAATGGCCACACAGTACACATGCTTACTCAATGGCGTCTACCATCCCCACTGACTAGTACCGGGAATTTGTCACTGTCCACACGTGCACATTCTAGTCCACTTGCCGTGGCTGCCAGGTTACAATCATGCCGTGCAAACCATTCTTGTTATATGAACAATGGCTGGACTTTTTCCGGACAAACCTCGTATGTGCTGTAAGGCCACCCTCGGTAGAAAGCATTTGATAGATTTCACCCATCATCCCCTCCAGTAAAATGATTCCTCATTCACACAGATGGTTCTCGGAGTCTCCCTTCACCGGGGGATATAATCGGCTATGTATTGGGCTGCAAACTTTACAAGGTCAGGGCCATGTCTTACTCAGGCTTTATCCCGAGGGTCTTGCGAAGTAGCAGCTTCTCCATGTTTTGCTTATTTCTCCATAACTGGGACCCAGATGAATCCTCCCCCACCTTTCTCCAGTCCCTCCCTCGTCCTTCAGGGAGAGTTGTACCGTGAATGCTCAGTATGTGTGCGAGGATGTGAAAGCCACATCCGTTCATCGGGTTACATGTGCAAGGGAAGAAAGCCTTGTGCCTGCTCTCTATCAAAAGACATTTGCCCAAGTCACGGCTATTCAATGTGAAATTAGAAGCAGTGCTAGACATACATCTGTGTGGATAGAAAAAGTCACATGCCTATCTATCTTATATTGTGTTGGCAAAAAAGTTCATTTGGTTTTTTCGTACGGTGGCTCTAGTAGCGCTTAGTAGTCTTTAATTTCACTTGAAACAATTTCATTAGATTGTTTTGTGACAGTTGTCATATCAGCTTGCATTTTTTAAAAAAAACTTATCAAAGTGGCTGAATTTTTGAGTAGCCATTTTAATATTAAAGAAAATATACAATATGTTTGGCATATTATGCTTTATTACTTCAAGGTAAAAACACAACTGAAACACAAAAAAGGTTTGTGCCGTGTATGGAGAAGGTGCTGTGGCTGATCAAATGTGTCAAATGTGGTTTGCAAAGTTTCATGCTGGAGGTTTCTCACTGGATAATGCTTCCAGGGTCAGGTCGACCAGTTGAAGCTGATAGCGATCAAATCAGGATATTAATGAAGAACAATCAATGTTATATACCATGTGGGGAGAGGGCTGGCATACTCAAAATCCCCAAATCAGTAAAGTTATTGATGAAAATGAACAATGTGTCTTTTATCTTACAGGAAAAACTATTCAGACTTTTTGGCCAACCCAATATTTATATGTTCTGTGTAAAATTTTATATATACATGTGGATTATGCATGTATGGGTATATATTCCTATATATTCCTGATTCCTATACAAATTGAAAAGCCCAGAGGAGACTGTCAGTACTAAGATGAATAGTGGAATTAAATGAAGTCAAAATAATTGAAGAGTTGGAACAGATCTCAAAACCACATTTCTAAAAAAAAGAAAGAAAGAAATTAGACCATAGTCAGATACCTTGGTGGGCGATTTGCCTCTGAGATTAGAAGTCTGTGTGTCCTGTTGAGGAGTTTCGACTGCTGAGTGTAGACCCAGCCTCAGCGAGTTGTGTAGCTGCTCGGCCGGCTGTGTGACCCTGAGCAAGTTAGCTAGCTTCTCTTTGCTAGCTTTCTCTCACCCAGAAGAGGATTACAAAGGATACTGCATGTGAAGGGCTCCCTCCTCCCCTGCCTGCACCATTGGGCACCTACGAACAACTTAATAAACTGGAGCTGTGGTGGTGGTGGTGGTGGTTGGCTCTTTATTGTTTAGTCTCAGCCACTGAGCCCTGGCCGGGAAGACCCGGGGACCGCAGGTAGGGCAGAGTCAGATTCTTACTTATGGTGGACGAACTCTTCAAATGGCCCGTTGCTCCCCACCACTCAAAGTCCTCAGCCAGGTTGTAGGGCTTCGTGCAAGCTCTGAAATGGCAGTTAATCCAAGGGAGAGAAAAATTATGAACAGAAGAGCTGATCAGTTTTAGGGCAAGAAGGTGCAGACAGGAAGCAGTATGTCGGCCTAGACAAAGCGCACTAGCCACACAATCAACGGCCACCAGCCAAGCATGTCACGGGAGAGAAGTGGAGATTGAAAATCAGATCTCCCCGTGGCTCTGTAACGGGCGCCCCTCTCCTTGGCGGAACCTGGTGCATCCACACTCCAGCCCTTTGGACCTGACTGCAGGGCCCTTCAGAAAAGGGTGCAGTTCTGCTAAGTCTTGCAGAACTGGCCCATAGTAAAGGCACCACAGGAAAGAAGCCACTGCCAGGGGCTAATGCAGCCCCCAAGGACAGATACGACCAGCGAGACTTGGGACATGTTGCAGAGGAAAACTAAAACGAGAAGGTTAGCGCAGAAAACCGCTCTCCCTCGGGCTTGAGCAGATCACTGACAGACGGAAGACCCAAGGCTAATTCGTCAAAGACACTCAGTGTGCCGAGTCATCCGAGGGTCTTTGGTAGGAGCCTTCTACGCACACAGGAAGGTGCTGTCTAAAGGCACAGAGTGTGTGTGCCTGAGAGCCATTGAGTTTTATCAGAAATGCTCTATAGGTGGAATAAGCAAAAGTGTATGTATGCATAATTGTAGTTGTTTTCATGATGAGACAAACATCCAGAACGATGAGTTCTGTTACTGCCTTAAAAACTGGTTCTCTTTGAGTGCACGATCCCAATTGCTCTCTATGCAGCATCGTCCCTAATCGTCCAGGGAGGCTCTGTTGTCATTTTTTTTGCTCTGACTCGCTCAGGTGCTGGGTGGGATCTCGTCTGAACCTTTCACCTCCGCAGCGCACAAAGCATCTGTTGGTGACAGATGCCCCTTCTCTCTAGATGTCAGCTTTTCAAAACGCTCACAGTCACTGCAGACTGAGCCGCTGTTGGTGCAGCGCAGGAATTCCATCAGGGTGTCCTGCCTTCTCCAAGTTACCAACAGACTCGTTTTTCCTGTTCCTGTGCAGATGTCTGCAGCCCCCTGCCCTTTCCCAGGTGGTTTCTGACAGCAGACATGTCACATATTCTCTCCCCAGTGGTGTCGGCAAGGCCAGTGTGTGAAGTTCGGGGAGCACGGGCCCCGGCCTGTGCACGGCCAGTGGTCCGCCTGGTCGCAGTGGTCGGAGTGTTCCCGCACATGTGGCAGAGGAGTCAAGTACCAGGAGAGGCACTGCAACAACCCCAAGTAAGGCTCCCGCGGGTGTAAGGCATTGGCCTTCCGCCGGTAACGTGCTGGTTCGGTTTTGTTTTTAAGGGCGGCTTTCTTGTCTCTGGTTCACAGCCACCAGCTAGGGTTTTACTGTTGCATGTGAAGGTGGGGTGCACCGGGGGGAGGCATGGTGGGCAGAAACCGAACGCCAGCCAAGGAGTCATTCCACGCGTGAGTATGGTGATCAAGGGCTCCCGAAATGGTAGCCATGGTCTGAGCTGCTTTCTGAATCTGAATGAGGGCCCCACGGTCCCACCACCTGACTGTGAGACTGTGGAGCCCAGAGGCTGGGCTGGGGGGCCTGGTGCCGCTCTCGCACGGGCGGACTGGAGAGAGTACGCTGATGTCTGCCTCGCAGGAATGTCCATCGATGCGGGTTGACAGATCTGCCTGACTTTTCAAGAGAAACCAGAAATCTAAAAAAATGTTGTGTGAAATTTTCTGATATTTAAAGTATTGATGGCAAATTCGATTTCCTTTAAAAAAAAAAAACACTGTGAGGAATAATCAAAACATCTGTGGATGGCAGCTGGCCCATGATTCCCCGTGCGCACCCTGTGGTCTGGTGCCGGGGGTCTGACTCCAGTCTGTGCTGTGGACGAAGGGGCTTTGCTGTGACTTTCATCGGCTCTGGTTCCCACAGGGATCGCATGTGTACTTCCTGATTGGCATGGTCATGCAGAAAGAGCCCAGGGTTAGGATGCAGGAAGACATGATTCTGCATGTTTGGCCTGCCACTTATTAACCGTGTGGCTTTGGGAAGATCACATGAGCTTTTAGCTTGGGTTTGTGTATATGGAACGGAGGCGATAATACCTCTGAAGGTTTGAGGAAGGTTAAAAATTGTACCTGCAGAACGTCTGACACAGTGAGGAGCATCCATTGGCCAACAAACAAAGGTTCTGGGGTCCATGTGGTTTTTACCCTTTCACCTTAAAACTTACTAGGAACCCAGAGTACCAGAGGGCTGGCCCTCGGAAGCAGTGGGAGAGGCCTTACTAAAGAAACCGGACTTTAGAGGAAGGCATGGAGTGAAGAGAATGTGACAGGATGTTGGAAAACAGTGGAGTTGATTTTACAACCTAACTTGAGTGGTGGCACAGCCCCGGAGCTAAGAATACAGGCCTCATCCCAATAGCCTGGGTTTGCCTCCCGACCCGCCGCTTCCCAGCTCTGTGGTCATGGACACCGTACTCTGCTGCTCTAGATTCCTCATTTGTAAAAATGGGTAGAGATACTACTGCCATCATCTAATTTGCAAAGTGCTTTTATAAGTGCTTGGCAGGTTGTAAACATTGCATAAATGTGTGGTAGATTGAGAAGTAAAATAAATAATGAAACTAGAGCCCAATCAAATTTTTAAAGAGACAAATGATACTTTGTGGGAGTGAGCAGGCTGAGTGGGATCAAAAGGCCGGTTTGTTCCAAAATGCAGGGGAGGGTGGGAAGATACATTAACCATGGTTTCTTAGGTACTTTTTGGGGTATCTCAGGCTAACGTAGGATTTCTCAGCTTCAGCACCATTAACGCATTAAGCTGAAAGACTTTTTTTGGTGTTGGGAGTGGTCCTGTATATGGCAGAATATTTAGAAGCATCCCTAGCCTCTCCCCACCAGATGCCAGTAGGATGACTCCCTCTCTCCCCAGCCTCCAAATTATGGCAACCAAAAACGTCCCCAGACATTGCCAAATGTCCTATAGGGGGCAGAGCCGATGCTGGCTGCTCTAATCAGACCCAGTAACTATGTATAGTGGTGCGGAGGTCTGTGGTACTTGTACAGTGTATGTCAGGTTTTTAAAACCACCCTCCTCTACTTTGAATACAGCCCTCATCTTGGATGGAATTGTTAAAATTCATTATATTACGTTTCATTTTTGCAGCATATTTCATGGATCTGGTTTTCATACATCACAACAGTTTACCATCTCGGTATTTTCCCAAGAAAGAAATAGATTGCCTAATTTACCAGCCCCGCTGGGAGAGGGCATGAATGACGCTCCCGAGACTTCAGTGAAACGCCCTCCCGTGTCTGTGGGGTTGAGAGCTCTGGTTGGGATAGGGCCTCGCTCGTGGAAATATCACACTGTACCTTTAGAGATGCCTAATAGGAGAGTTAATCGCCAAGTAGTTCCACTTGGTGCGGTTTTAATTTTAAACAAGATGAAGGCTCATCATGGTACTGTTCGCTTTGATTAAAGTTGAAGTCACAAATAACACAAGTAAGTGATCGGCTCTCCCAAGACAACTGAGTAAGTTGTTCTCTGTTCCTACTTCTCTTTGTTGCGGTACAACTGCCTTTTTTCTCCCCATTTCAAGTTACTGATTTCTTTCTGCCTTCAGTTTGAACGTTCCGTTCACATCACGCAGCCTGACCACTTTTATTTTTTTCATGTGAAAGCGGTGTGAGCTTTTTATTTCACACGATGATGGCTTTCCCAGAATGTATTTTTGTTTCATAAAAAATGAATTGTTCCTGGCTGAGTCGTGGCTTTGTATCAAGCTTTCCAGCTTCACGAGAGTTTACAGCTTATCTGGTCCCGGAGTAGCCCGTCCCAGGCACACGTGGCCCTTCTTACTTTCCCACGTCTGCCGCAGACATTCCTAATTGACGAGGCTTCATTTTCTGCCGTGCCCTCAGGAACCTTTCTCGGAACACTTTCCAGGCGTTTGCTCCCAGTCAGGTTAGAACAGATTCGTGAGTTGCGACCCGTTGTCTAACCCACTTATTTTACAAGTGGGTGACGGGGCGGCAGAGGGTCCCCTGCACAGCGGCAGTCCTTGCCCAGGTCCCCAAGCTGGTGATGTTCAAATGAGACCAAGGGCCCCCCATCTCAATCCTCTGATATTTTTCCTGGTTTCCTTACTATTAATTACACTTCAGGGATCGTAGTCAAATTCCTGTAAACTCTGTTTAAGAAAACAGTGAAATTAAAATTGTGAAAATGAAACATATTAAGGTATTCTAGAACTTTCCTAAAATGCGAATCCATTTGAGAAAGAATAATATGGCACTGGAACCAGAATAATAATTGATTAACATCTCTGGCTCTTTTCCCAAGCAGTAATTTCGAGGCTCAGCTGATTATCAGAATCACCAAGTATACTTTAAAAAACTGATTTCTGGATCTTCTCCATCACATGTTCTTATGGAGAATGTTGGGGAGGGGCCCAGGCGTGTGCAGGTGTATTTAGCAGGGCTCCCCAAGTGGCCCTAATGTCAGCTGGCCAGCCAATATTATAACCATTTATAGGGAGGACCTGATAAATTATGCAGAAGTAAATTATGGATAGACTTTATAATAGTCTAATATATACATGAAATCATATGCCTGGATATTTGTCTTCTATTTATATTTTTGTTTTTAATCTTCAAGAACTTATTACACCAAGGGATACCATGGTAGAATTCTCTGATAATTTAGCCAAACATTCACATTCATAGCTCCAGAAAAAATGTACCTGTATTTGAGGATTTGATGGAAACGTCCCAATTCTTGTTGGTCATTAAAAATAAAAAGCACTTAAAAATAGTTACAATTTATTTGTGCTAACTGTGCCCTAGATTCTGCCCTAAATTCTTTACAAATATTGTCTCAGTTAATTGTCAAAATTGCCCCCACTTTACAGATGAGGGAGTTAAAGAAAACTGCCTAAAGATAAGCTGGAAAGAGGCAGAGAATAGCTAAATCCAGATCTGCCTCATTGGGAAAGGCCAGCCTGGGGACCACTGGGCATTTCTTTCTTCCTCTTCCTAGCCTGGGTCCTGATGCTGAATTCAGTGAAGTACGGGCGGAGCAGAGTAGGCCGAGAGCCCTGGAGAGCCCGGAGATGAGAGTCTCCACTCGGCTCCCGTCTGGCCGTGTGGCCTTTACGCAGCAAGTTGTGTGAGCTCCATCAACTGCTTTTCTCTTCATCTCTCAAGTGAGGAGATGGCAGTGTGAGTCTCGAGGTCTTTTCCACGTTACAGTTTCCGAGTCGAAAAAGTGACACATGTGGTCGTCTTTCACTTTATTGCATTAAATCATGTAAATGAAGGTTATGTGTAAAGCCTCAGGGAGTCTGACTCAGAGGAAGTTTGACATGTGCCTTGGAAAGACGAGCAGGAATAGGAAGACTGTCAGAGGGCACTTTCAGGTTTTTCTAAGTGCTTTTTAGGTAATGATTTAAGAAGTCCTCGGGGATTTGGTCTAGCACAGTGACTGTGGGATGTTTAAGTAGTTGCTCCAGAATGTTTTGAAAAAGCAGAAAAATCTCATTCTGGCAGCATGGCACTTCTCGTTTCTGCTGAATCCATTTTAGCGTGCAGTTATGGCGGGGGGGGGGCTGCTAAAATATGCTGAGGCAGTTCCAGGGTGGTTTTATAGCATTCCTGCGCTTCCTAAAGAGACAAGGAATTTTAATCACGTAAGGTTCTTAACCTGGAACCTTCTTTCACGTTACATGTTTGCATTGAGCTTTGGTGTGAGGCGATCCATCGTTGGGTTTAGCCGTTGGAGAAAACTACAAAAAAAGTGGGAATGAGAAGAAGCCACTGTTTTGTGCCCGGACTAGGCTAGATAAGATGTTATTGGGGATTTTCAATGTGGTTTGTGCTCCTTTCTTTATTTCACTTTCTGGTTTTTGCAGCCCGACTGCTAAGATCTTAAAGAGCTTGCCATTAGATCCTAATTATTTGTGTTCTAATGGGATTCCCTACTCTTGAAATCTACTTCCCATCCTGCTTGGCAGGAAAGGAGTGGGCCACCTGCAAAGTTAAAAAGCAATTGTGCAGATGAAAACAAGGGCATGTTTAGCCTTGAAGTTCAGGAACAATTAGAGTAACGCACACGACAGTCAGAAAGCAATCAGAATATCAGCTTAGCAACTGACAAAGCTGGATGGGAAAACACGGCGGATGAGGCTCCATGCTCCTTGTCCCCAGCATCCTGAATTTCTGCATAGCAGCAGCGGCAGGGTGACCTGTAGGAAGGTGATGAGTGTCTAGAAATCGGAGAAAAGCTGGAGAGGTGTGGGGGTTCGCAGTTGAAGAGCTTTGATGCCAACCTGGGGGTATGTGTGAGTAGCGCACATCCACCTTAATAGGAACGTGGAGGTGTATTTACAGCTTTCCTATCATGTCAGGTGACAGGACGAGTGTCAAGAATATGCTTTCATCAGTCTTTAGGGAAATTGCCAGATGTACAAATGGGATCTGAGATGCCAAGTAAGTTTGCTCTAACCCGCCAATTCCAATTGATGAGCGCAGTAGTGGCTACCTGAGGGCTCTGTTGAGAGGGATTTTGAGGACATGTCGGGCTCAGCACCCTCCCAAAAGTCTGTGATTGATTGGTTATGTCTGCTATGGATGCACGAAGGGATGTGATAGGTTGTGTGCTACATACTTCCATTCTCATCACAGACTGTATGCGCTGTGATGACACTCACCTGGCTCGTCCCCCCCATATATCACTCTCCGTGATGACTGTGAGCCCTTTGACTGCTAGCATTAACGTTCTTGAATTTTATTTTTTAGGCCACAGTACGGCGGCAAGTTCTGTCCAGGTCCTAGCCGCATTTATCAGCTGTGCAATATTAACCCTTGTAATGAAAACAGCTTGGATTTTCGAGCCCAGCAGTGTGCAGAGTATAACAGCAAACCTTTCCGTGGATGGTTCTACCAGTGGAAACCCTACATGAAAGTGGAAGGTAATTCGGTCTCTGGGCCCCACAGCAATGTGAACGCATGACCCAGAAGAGAGGGCTGCCGATGTGACAGGGTTTCCATTTTTATCTTTTGTTCCCCAGATCTGTCCCGGCCCATTTTTTAATTCAGTTTCATAGGTTTTGTTTATTTTTCCACACTTAATTTTTCACAAGACACCCCTTGTCTCCCACATCTGTAAGCCAAAGTATTCATGTGTTTGGAATGCACTTATATTTCTAAACTTACCTTTGACATTTCAGCAATTAAGCCTCCCAGGGATGTTAATTGAAATTGGTATGAATTATCCAGACCAAAAACTCATGAAACCATATATGCCCCATAGAGACCCCGCTCTCAGTAACTGACATGTTAGATGGCTACAAGCACAGGAAGGCCTGTTTGCCCAGTGCACACACCCCCCACGTGAATAAAAAGTGTCTCATACTAGGTTCTCAGTACTTACTGTAACTTCAAGTAATGGCTCGTATTTTGCTTTTAAATTCATTTGTTTTTATTTTGGTCAGGCATCAAAACATTTATTTCAGTTCTAATATACAAATCAAATGTGCTTTCTATTACCTGCGCAGTATAAGCCATCACCTGCTCTAGTTGTTTCCTTCCATTATTTCCATTCGCTGGGTTCATCGGAACTCATCCATGCTCCCTGGGAAAGGAAGCCTGGGAATCACAACTGCACACGTGTGAAGTGGAAAGAGACTAAATTTAATGACAACTCTGGGGGGAGAAGACTGCAGGCTGTTCAGGTGCAGAAGTCCAAACAAACCTAGATTATCAGTTGCCATGGAGCAGCCCATGCACTTAGAGACACCATTATAACACGGAGCATCTCCAAATCAAGGACAGCAGTGCAACTCTGCTCAGCACTGGACCCGCCCGCCGCAAAGCACTGGTCTGTGGCTGGGTCACAAGTGCCTAAAACAGATAAAAACACATGAAAACTCTGAAATCCCTATCTTAGGAGGAAGCAATGAGGAACCTATATGGACATTTCCTGTAGAAAAGATACTAGTTACCTTCAAAAATTCAGAGTTTTATGATCTAGAAGGGAATTTAGGTTTATTTGAAATTGCTTCAGCGAGTAGAATTAATTCAAGGACTAAGAACTGTCTAGCCACATCACCTCCTCAGAGAGACTCTGCTTGCCTGCCTGTCCAAAATACCCTTCCTTCATATCAATCCTTGAACCCTTAGTCTGCTTTATTCTTCGTAATTCTTACTAGTGCATGAATTTATATTATACAGTTGTTTATTTGTTACCTTTTTCCCCACAAGAACTTAGGTTCTACAGGGATTTTTATAACTTGGGCCAAATGAGCAGATAAGTTATCAACTGTCCGTGGTGGAAGTGTGTCCCTTTATGAGCTGTGAGCTCTCCATCACATTCGAACACGAACCGAGTGGTTACCTAGGAAGGATACTAGTCAGCAGGTCCCGGTGGACAATTCAGTAGAATAGCTACCGTCGCTTTCAATTCTGACATTTGAAGATTTATTTGCTCTTGGTTGTACTCTCCCATAATTCCATGTTTCTTACCTATGGTTCTTTCTCCAAGACTCTGTTGTCCTTCCCTTCATTTTCCCCTTCTGTTCTTTGCTTTGTCTTCTTGGATATTCATTGGCCTTTCCCATATCTTTCATTCAAATACAGTGCTTATGGAATCTGGTAATAGATTACGACCATCCTTTAAACAGGCCCCATCTTGAATACATATGAATTTTATAATGTGTAAGATGTTTTATGATTTCAAAGTTTTTTCACCAATTTTACTGGAGTTTTTACTAACCAAGGAGCAGGGCATTTCATTCATTCACTCAACAGATGCTTACTGAGCACCGACTGCATGGGTGACTGCCTGCCCGATACAGAGCGTAGTTTACATGGAGTGAAACAGAGCCCGCAGCCCAGTGTGGGAGACAGAAAAGTGAAGGCCTTCTTGTCCCTCCCTCTCCTCCTTTTGATACTTACTTAGAATCAGAAAAGACTGACCAGGATCGAAGCTCTTGTGGCTTTCATGCAGTTTGGGAAAAACAAGGGACGACTTACTCGTAGATGACCTTTGCCTTTATTCATATCTGTACATCATCTTTGTCTTATAGTAATGAGCTTTTTTCTTCTCCCGGGTTTCCAATGGACTAATTCATAACTTGCTCAGAAACCTGTGCTGGAAAATGGAGTTTTCTAGAACTTGTTAATTCTAGCTCCCTCATCTTATATGCAAAAATTAGCAGATGTTAAATAAAGCTGCTATTTAAAAAATCCCTAGGAGGGAGTAAAAAAAAATGAATCCATCCACACATCTGCATATCTGGGACACAGTAATTGAATTTTTCCCTCACTTTTGGCTTTGTCCTTTACTGAGAGGTTTTTATGAAGCGCAACTGTGTGCAAACTGTTTGCACATTTGTTGCAAGGCTGGTTGGGGGTACCACGGTGTTGCCCACTTCGGGTCCCGTGAGAAATGCCTCCTGGAGTGGCTGGCCTAGGAGACCTCTTCCTGTCTGAGACTCTAGCGTAATGACTCCTTTCTGATCACAAGAGGTCTATAATACTGCTTTCTCTTTGCCTGTGTTACTAGAAGCGTGATGGTCAATAAAAGTTAATTTTTTTAGCCTTTAGGTTCAGTTTATTCGCTTCCTCTCCCTTTTCATGACATGATTCTTCTCTATGTTTTATGAACGTTATTGAACATATGCCTTTTTTTTCCAACATGCCTAATTTTTTCCTCTTAACTGATTGAATATCTATAGTAAGCCATGTCCTAAATCCCCCGTCAGCGAACTATGGCCTGTGAACCCAATCTGACCTGCTTTTTTAAAAAGCAAAGTTTTATTGGAGAAGGACAAATGCCATATGATTTCACTTATATGTGGAATCTAAAGAAAAGAGATAAATGAACAAACAACACAGAAACAGACTCACAGAAACAGAGAACAAACTAATTGCTAGAGAGGAAGGGGGTTGGGAGCTGGGTGAAAAAGGTGCAGGAAATAAGAAGTACACATTGGCAGTTACAGAGTGGTCATGGGGATGTAAAGTACAGCATAGGAAATACAGTCAATAATATTGCAATAACTGTGTGTGGTGCCAGGTGGGTACTGGAAATATTGGGGGGATCACTTTGCAAAGTATATAATTGTCTAATCACTATTCAGAATACCTGAAACTATTATAAAATAATATTGAATGTCAACTGTAATTGAAAAATAAAATTAAAAAAATAAATATAAATGTATCGTTTTATTGGAACTTTAAACACTCCTTCATTTATATATTGCCAGCAGCAGACCATAGTGCCTATGAAGTTTCAAATATTTCCTATGGAAGGAGAGTAACTATACAACCCATGTGTGTATCGTGGCTATTATTAAGGACTAGAAAAATAAAATTCTTATATACTAGTGTTGAAGCAGCTTTATATGGCTTACTAAATGGCATCCCTATTTTTAAAAGCCACATGCACAAACATGCCACAAACACAAAACTGTAAGTGACACTTTCCGTTTTGACCCTGCTGGCACCCTAAGTAAACTCAGTTCATCCTTTTGGAGGTCACGCCATTTCCCTGTGATCCCTCTTGACCCTGTCCTGTCTCGATGTCTTTGCTCCTAGAGGAAGATCGATGCAGACTGTACTGCAGGGCTGAGAACTTCGAGTTTGTCTTTGCGATGTCCAGCAAGGTGAAAGACGGGACTCCCTGCTCCCCAAACGGAAACGATGTTTGTGTTGATGGCATTTGTGAAGTAAGAGAGCCCTTCTGCTTTGGGATGTCTGATCGTGTTTGTGTTTCCTCGTGTCAAATGCAAATGTGAGAAGGTGTGGCACGTGATTCGGTCTGCAGAAAAGCAGGGGGCGTGGGGTTAGAGGGCGGCGTTTTCCAACTGGATGCCCACTTACTTGCCACGTGGCCCCAGTCTGAATTTTTAGTTTCCTTTTCGCTCCATCTTTACATAATAGAATGGAGATCCTGATATGGCCTGCTTTACCTAGGAGTTGTAAAAGTTAAATAAGAATGTATATAATAGTAGTAAACTTTTATTGTGTATTCACTAAGTACATTCACTATATGATGAGAGCCTCACAAATGTGTATGAAAGGGCACTGCTATTTATTCTTTATTTTTCTTTTCTATTTGGGTACCCACTTTCTTTTTTAATTTCATTGTGAGATCTTTGATCTCTTCAGGATGTGTGTGTGTGTGTTTTGCCCAGCATTTTATGTTTCAGTGGTGGAGCTGACCAAATAAGCTTATCCGCCATTACTAGCAAGAGAGACTTTTTGTTCCAGTTTTACAGATGAAGAATCTAAGCCTCGATAAGTTACCTAACTGCCTGGACGTGCACCTAGTAATGGCAGAGGAAGTATTTGAACCCTGAGTCAGCTGAAGTGTCACGCGACACTGCTTTTTTTTTTTTTTTTTTTTTTTT
>VMDR010012258.1:0-26886 GCA_007922815.1 Macrotus californicus | reverse complement strand
CAGACTCAGTGGAATTCCAATGAAAAATTCAGTGGGGTTTTTAATAGAACTTGACAAATGGATTTAAAAATATAAACAGAAGAGCACAGGGCGGTGAATAGCTGAGACACTCCTGAAGAAGAATGAAGTCAGTGGACTTAGTCTAGCTTACTCAAGAATTGTTACAAATCTATAGTTAGTTACAGCAGCGTAATTTTGGCAAAGGCATAGAGAATTAGGCCAATGAAACAGAATAGAGGGGATGGAAGCTGACTCATGCCTGTTTGGAAGCTTGTATCTTATAGAGTAGGCACCGCAGCAGATGGTCGGGGCTTGGGAATCTTGGGGGCAGTATTTATTTACCAAACGCTATACAGAACTTTAATATTTAACAAAATGTGTGATGTGCCTGTGTGAATCATGTGACTGCCGCCACTTCTTTTCTTCTCGTCTGTCTGCTTTGGGGTGAATGGATCTGCTCTCTCAACCAGCTGAGGTCATTGTTCACTATATTGACCCTTTGTTTAACTCAACTCCTCCAAGACACTTTTTCTGAATTTCTAGTTTGGGATTAGTTTTTGTCTGTGCTTTGAAACAGCATTGTTACAGACTTCTATTATAGCACCTATCTTGC
This sequence comes from Macrotus californicus, assembly GCA_007922815.1. NCBI lineage: Eukaryota > Metazoa > Chordata > Mammalia > Chiroptera > Phyllostomidae > Macrotus > Macrotus californicus. Next base: position 26,273 of record VMDR010012258.1, on the reverse strand, counting down.
TCTACTAAGATGTTCAGATATCATGGGCTAGGGAGCAGGACTGGCTGGGATCAAGCATGGCCTTGGGTGAATGATGTAGTCTTTTCACAAAATAAGGAGAGTATTAAGAATTATCTTGTACCTCAGAATTCTTGTAAATATTGAAAGATTTGTTCAGGCAAAACATTTGAAACATCCTCTGGCACTATAATAAGTTACCTATTTGTATATTTTAAAATATATTAAAATTTATGTCTTTGTTTCCCTTCCTGAACTGCAAACTCCTTAAGGTCAGAGAGTGTCTTAATTATCTTCAGATGCCCAATAAATATTTGTTGAACCAAACAGAGGCAAATGCTGTTGGGAAAACTGTACCATTGGAAATAGTATTTTCTGTGGTCTTTTATGGCTCTATTGATTTAATATTTAATTAGTTATGTACTAAACTATAATTAACTATTAACTAATTAACCATGAATAAGTCAATCATTTATTCATGGAACTTTGAGATAAGAGGGGCAGCCAATCCAGCCTTGGAGCCTTCGCTTTGTGAAGGAAGTGGTAACAACCAAGCCAGGCCATGCATCCCAGGGACCCAGGGCCATCACTGCTCTCTGTTTAGGCCCAGCCCACAGCCTGGCCTAATAAATGTTAGATGAAAGAATGAAGGAACGGGAATTAGGAGAAAAAGGGAAGATGGTGGCATGTGGCATTCCAGGTTAAGAGAAACAGTCTGCTCAAGGGTTGAGTTGGGGGGAATCGGCACACAGTTCAGCACGATGAGAGAATAAAGTGTGTGTTGGGAAAGGAGAAAGCAATGATGGTTTCTACATAGCACACCAAGGAATTTGGGTTTCTTCTTGAGGATTGGCCATTGAGGGCATTTCAGCAGAGGAGCGCTATAATTGGGTCTGCAGTTTAGGGAAATCCTGGTCACAGTGGGCAAAGCCGGTAGCAGGGAGACCAGCCTGAAACTGCTCGATCATGCCCTGCTTCTCCCACTTGGCTGCGTGCGCCTTAACTGCCTGACGAGAAGGGTCAGAGTGCTTTAAAATGTTTTAAAACATTGTTAATTTTTAATTACAATTTACTTTTAATATTATTTTGTATTGGTTTTGGTATAGGTTAGTGGTTAGACAATCATATAACTTACAAAGTGTTCCCCCTGATGTTACAACATAGTCATGGGGAAGTAAAGTACAGCATAGGGAATACAGTTAATAATATTGTGATAACTGTGCATGGTGCCAGGTGGGCACTGGAAAGAGAGTGCTTTAAAAACCTCTTCAATATCTTCCCTTGCCCTCTTGGTGATTCTACGTGCTTTATGTGGGCATTCCATTATTTTCCTTCATTTTCAGAGTACAGTTACTAAACTTTCCATGATTTACTCTAACGTACTTTCCATTAATGTCTACCCCAGTGTCTTTTGTTCAGTGGATCACACACATTTTTCCAAATTTTGCTTCACTGAAGTTTCATGCCTTATTTTTTCCATTTCTGGGACTCTCCTTGGACTTAACGGGAAAAATGAAGCAGCACATTCAACCCATTTGGCTGCCGTGGAGTCCTGTTGATTTATCGTCAATAGGTAAACAGAAACTCTGCTTAAAAAAAAAATCCATGCTTGAGATCTTTCTTTTTAAAACAACGCTCAGATGAAAATCGTTCCACGTGTAAATCCTTTTTGTAGCTGTTTGCTTCCATCTATCTAATCGGGGTACCTCTAGTCCCTGCATCAAAATAGGAGGGACTCCAAAGCACCACCGCACTCCCCGGGCCCCCATTGGACATGGCTCGTACCCCTCTCCATCCACACACCTGCTGCTCCCTAAGCTAACATCCTTTAGCTGCAACCTTATTTGAGAAACTCTCTGTGTGAAACCAGTGGGTGTAGAAATAGCAGGTGACTCCATTTCAGCAGTTTTGGTGGCCAGAGAAGAATTATTGCTTCCTTCACTTTGTGGCTCTGGTAAGTGCCCAAGAGGTGTAGTCAAAAAATCAACACATTAGTAATCCAGCAGGACTGACTCCAGCTGTTTAACATGGCCCAGCTCAAATGTCACATCCTCGGTGATGCCTTCCCTGACCCCCTTCCTCGCCTAGTCACCGTTTCACTGCACCCTTTGTGCTCCCGTAACTCTTTGTTCAAACTACTACTAGTATAGCCTTTATCACTCACTGTTATTTTAACTTTCTGAAAATTGCATTTGAGTATGGTACAGGGGCAAGAAAATGAATTTTCAGAGAGGACACATCTGGGTCCCCATCCTACTAGGCTGCACTCAGGTTCAAGACTTTGGGTAAGTAAATACCCTCTTTGAACCTCGGTTTTCTGTTAAAAAGACTGTGAAAATGAATAAAGAAGAGTAGATGATGTGTATCACATAGAGCCTGGTCTCCAGCAGCTATTTAACAAATATATTTTTTCTTTTCCTTTCCTGCTTAGCGTGGAACTGTGTCTCCCATGATCATGAAGCCCTCTAGGGAGACACCTTGACCTAGTAATCTTTCTAGCCTCCAGCCTTAGTATGATGCCCGATACAGGTGTTCAATACAAGTATGTTGGCTGCTGGATGAAAGGAATGCTATGTCAAGCCCTGTAAAACTTGGCCCAACTTACTGGCCAGCCTTCTCTGACAATGCAGTGGATCTCTGATTTGCTCTACCTCACTATTTATTGAAGCCCTTGATTTGTGGGTGATGAAGGGAGACAGGGTGACTTAATTAAATCCATACAGTCTTTGAACTACAGATAGGTATATGTAGACTCCTTGTTAACGTTACTATACCAGAAAGTTGTGAAGTATACATTAGAGAACCAGGATTGCTTGGTGGAAAAAAAAATTGGGGCTAAACCTTGGAGCTTTTGGAGCTAATTGGGGAAGGTTTTGACGATAATTGAGGTGCTCCCTCAGGAATGATCCTGCAATACAAATGTGGATTCATGATCAAGGTCTCTTGGCCTTCTTCCTTGGAAAAGCACATGTGTTTGGCTGAGTAGAAAGAAGTAACTTGGCAGGTACTGTACTGCTTTAAAGTCCTTTCAATATGGGAATTAATTCCATGTCACCACACTTAGCTTCAAGCCAATGTTTCGCGTGAACCATGCCCTGGTGTACTGACTGCATGTGATGTGATAGAGATCAGTTGATGGCGATCCCTTTGAGAGGTATCGATCATATAGTTAAGTGATGCTGATGACATGTGAATACTTTGCACTGTTGGGTATCTTTTACTTTGACCATGTCCTCCACAACACTTTCCAGGCCAGCGCTCATTTGTTACTAGTTAAAAATCTGGCATTCTCCATCTTTTACTATAAGCTGGGTATTGTTCTAGGCATTTGGGAATATGCTGGGAAACAAGTCAGACAGGGCCCCTGCCCTCTGGGAGCTTACATTTTAGTGCACCTATAAACTCCTTTTCTTTACTCCTGTTGTTGATGGTTTAGCTTTCATTTCTTTACTTTCAGTGTACTTACTCATGAACTCCATTAAGTGCATCTGATACACTATATTTTGCTTTTTGAGATTTGTAACTTCTTTCCACTTGAGGGTTTGTTGATTTTTTTAAGAGCTATGATAAGGTCATACACTTTTAGTGCTAGGTGAGCTTTGAGTCCATAGAGTCCAACAATAAGTGCTGGAGTAACAACTGGGTACTCTGGTCACATGCTGACACCCTACGGGGTGGGGCTCAGCACTGACTCCCGGCTCATGCTTTGCAGTGCCCACCGCACCACCTCCCTGACTTCTTACCTCGCCCTCACCCTGACGCTGCTTTCCTTTACTCAGCAAGAATTATGGGCTCCAGTTTCATGCCAGGACCTGACCTACAGACTGGAGAGACAAATGTAGAGATCTTTTCTATGAGGAAGATCATCATCTTCTTTGTCTTTATTTCTCACATTTTATTTTAAATTTCTTCATATTCTAACAAGATTCACTGGTTCCTTATACATGCTTGCCAGATTTCTCATTTTTAAAATTTCAGATATTTTTAAACTTTAAATTTTACCATTATTCTTATTCACACATAAATATATCTTCTATTTATTCATTTCTCTTTCAGATATACCATTCAGCATGGTAAATACATTTAGATGAACAAACACTCCTCAATTAGAGTTTCCTTATAGATTGATTCTAAAGTTTAAATTTTAGTCAATTTTCTTTTTTACACAAATAGTTTACAATTTAATCAACATACACAGACATTAAAACTGGGATTTTTTTCTCCCAGTACATGCAGATGTGACTCCTGCTTTGTACCAGCTGTGCAGTATTTCATTGTACAGGGTTGTGGGTTGAACTGTGTCACACAAAAAGATATGTTAGAGTCCCTGTGCCCTCTGTATATCTTCCTTGGAGAAGTGTCTGTTCAAGTCTTTTGCCCATTTTTTAATTGGGTTTTTGGTCTTCCTGGAGTGGAGTCGTGTGAGTTCTTTATATATTTTGGAGATCAAACCCTTGTCCGAGTCATCATTGGCAAATATATTGTCCCATACAGTTGGTTCTCTTTTCATTTTAATGCTGTTTTCTTTTGCCATGCAGAAGCTTTTTAATTTGATGAGATCCCATTATTTATTTATTTATTTATTAAATTACTTTATTGTTGTTCATTTATAGTTGTTTGCATTTCCCCCCCACCATTCCCCCCCACCCCACATACACTTGGACATAACCAAGGAGGAGGGTGGAAGCGGGGGGAGAGGGTGGAATTTTAGTCAATTTTCATGGTTCTTAGCTAACAGATGCAGTTCCTTCTTACCACCAGTGTACGTGGAGATGCAGCAGTGGTTTATGTGCTAGCTGCATACTAGGTCCTCCTGGTAGGGCTTTGAAAATGATTCTGGAAGCCGACCCCAAACACATCAATTGGGAATATCTGGGGCTGGGGCCTCCACACTGTTATGGTTAATAAAAGATCTCATGGGATTCTAACATGCAGCCAAGGTGGAGAGCCACTGGCCTGTAGGATGTGTCATATCCTTCCTCATTTTTTTTTCCCATCTCTTCTGGAACAATTTCATTTTAAATACTAGTTGTTTTCTTACATTTCAAAGTCAATTGTATATCTTTCACCAACGGTGACACAATTTTCAAATTTTCATTAAATGCACTTTACCATATATATCCATATCCCTGTGTGGTCTGTATGAATAGCCTCTAAAGCAATACCTTTTCAAGTTCTTTTCTTGTCTGATATACCAACTTTTATCCTCCGGGCTTCTGTACGCATCCACTCCTTCAATCCTATGTCCCAATTGGCAGGTTTGTTTCGTCCATGCTTGTGGCATTCACACTTTATCGAATCTTTGCAGCCCAGCGAGTGCCCCTCTTTCTGCCCTTTGCTGCCCCAGGCTCAGTGCTACTGTGCTCCTTTCACGGATTTGGAATTTAGTTTTCCTACAGTGAGCTACAGTTTTTATTATTTTCATTTTTCTTCCTTTTGTTCATTTTTCCAAAACTCTCCTGCTCCTTTACCCTTTTTTCTTATTATAATTGATTTTATTTGAAGCCAGTATTTTGATTGCCAGGGTTTTGACATCCAAAAAGAAGTAGCTTTATAAGTTTCTCCACTGCTTTCTTGCTGCCTGTTGTTTATTCCCACAATGATATATTTTCTTCTCAATATGGAAACATGAAATACATATTCATCGGTTCTCTCCCTTTCATCTCGCCTGAAACTCTTTCTGCTGCAGTCCTACCTCCATAACTCTTCTTCCCTGTGTGTTACATTAGTGTGATGCTTCAGCTGTGCGTATAACACTATAACACGTAGCCCCCTTTCCTCCCTACATTCAAAATTCCTGGGAAGTATTTAACCATCTCCTTTCCTCTTCACAGATCTTATTCACAGTCATGCTTTTTTCTCATGCAAATCCCTAGTCTGCTACTTTCAGTAGGACTGTTAATTCATCACCTAATCTCTTTAATTATGCCACATAGTTATTTTTATTTATTCTTTCTTTTATTTTTTTTACATTTTAAATATTTTTATTTTTAAAAACCATATGAATAAACCATTTTGTAATATACAAAAATTTTAATTAAAAACAAGACAGAAATCCTCACCGAGGACATGTTCATTGCTTCTAGTGAGAAAGGAAGGGGGTGGGGGAGAAAGAGAGAGAGAGACAGACAGACAGACTTTGATTGGTTGCTTCCTGTAAGTACAACAAACAGGGATCGAACCTGCAACCTAGGCATATGCCCTGACCGGGAATCAAACCCACAACCTTTTGGTGTATGGGACAGCACTCCAACCAACTGAGTCCCCTGGCCAGGGCAACAGAAATCCTATAATCCTAAATCCAGAGATAGTCATCATCAACGTTTTGTATGTGGGCCTTTCACAGAGCAAGGCTGACAAGCTGAAGAACATATTTTGACCAGATACTAGGGTCAAAGCCAAAGTTTGTTGCCTCTTTACTAAATCGTATCCCTTCTGTAGGAGAGACATACAAGCTGTTCATTCATTCTTTAAGTAAATAAGCTTGAGATCCAAAACTGCCTACAGATATCTCCACATAGCTATTTCCATGAGTGCTGATGCTTTCTCTCCTTGGTATAATTTATCTAAACGAATCCTATTTCTCTGTTGCTCTGGAAGTCACTACCAAGTCCTGACTGTAGGTGATTTGGATTATTACAAATGGATGCTTAGGTACATCCTGTAGTCTTGGAACATCAGTATTTAAATAGACACTGTTTCATCTTGTCTACACCATCCTGTCCAGCGTTAGGCTTCACAAGGTATCTTTCTCCTGCCCTGGTTTGTGTTGCTTTATGGATGCTGCTTCCTGTGTGAAATCGGTGGGCTGGCTGCCACTGACTCCCAGCTGCACAAACTGATTCATCCCTGGAGCTTGGCACCCCTGGGCACTTACACATTGTTTTTCCTGCTTGCTCTACTCAGAGCTGTCAATATACCAGTTGCCTCGGATCCCTTCTGCTTTTCCTCACTAGCATATGGTATGGTCTGACCTGATGAATATGAGTTTTAATTTCACTGAGAAAAGAGGCACTCTGACGTAAGCTGAACAGGGAAAGTGACAGAACAGCGACCTCCACTCTCACTTAGTCAACAGCTTTATGTTGAGTACTTGATCGAAGCCAGACACTTTGCTAGTATACACCGAATTACAAATATGAGTAAATTTTTGCTCTGACCTCAGGGAACTTTTAAATTAATGGAAGACACAGGAAAGTATACCTATGATTAGAGTATACCATCAAATATACCTTAATTATTAGAGAAGGTAGAATAATCTAGTGCTGAAGAGGACAGGCCTGTACTTGACTTTAGACCTTATCACCCATGTGCAGCATGACCCATGCAGAAAGTTTCTTAATATTTCTACATCATCCCTTTTTGTTTGTAAAATGATTCTAAGTGACAGTTCAGTTCTTACAACATAAGACTGTCCTGAAGATTTAAGGAATTAATAGGGCTTACATACTTAACCCAATGCTTAATTCTTAATAAGTGCTCAGCAAGTACTGGTTTTAAAAGTAATAGTGGTATGTAGAAGCTGCTATGGTAACAAAATGTGAGAGTCAAGAAAGATTTCTTGGAAGAAGTGAAATGTGTTGAGTTTTGATGGACAGGTAGGCAATAGGTAAATGAAGTGAAGAAAGAGAATTCTAAGCAGAGGGAGCAACACATGCAAAGGTACGGAGCTGTGAAATAATATGATGAACTAGTGAAGCCCGAGAGGTTCCTTGTGTATGGCAGAAGCACAATAACACATGACCAGAAGATGAAAAAGATGATGACTGAGACAAAGAAAATATTAACATTTAATTTCAACAGAAGAAATTCTGCAGCAAAAATCATGTATCACTCTTCTATACAATTGCCAAGATACATGAGTGAGATGAAAGCTCAAGCTTTCCAAGATGCCTAAGAAGACCTCCCACTAATATGAGGCAGGAAGGACTGAAGAATGAGAAAGGAAGAAGGGGCAGAAATAACATCCTGGCTCTCAATGGGAAATATGTCATAAAAAAAGACATGGGTGTGTAGTCCAAAGAGTTGTGAACCTGCAGCCTGTAACTTAGCGATCCATGACCCCCAAAGCCCATCTCCATCCACCACTCCATTAAACTTTTAACCTGTCCATCTCCTTGCTTTTTTGTTATTGGACACATAAGTATGTAGCTTAAGATCTTAAGGAAAGAGCAGAGCAACTTGATTCTATGACACCTGAACTCAGCAGCTGTGTGTGAATGACCTGCAGTTAGAAAGGCAATACTCCTTGTCCAAGCAACTAGACATGGCTGCGCTGTGTTCTCTAGACACCCAGGGCTGAATTTGCACAGCCATTGCCAGAAAAGCACACCACACCCACATGTCAAAACAAACATGATATCCAGGGGAGGTTTCAGTTGTTTCTTTTCTTCCCTCTCCAAATCCCAAGAATCCAGTGAGTTTTAATAACACTTCTAAAATGTCAGGAGAAAAAAATCTTACTTTAAAAAAAGGTAGAACAACCAAGGGGGTCTTTTGTGAGTCTAATATCACTCTAGTCCCCTCGGGATGGTAAGGGGTGCAGGTGTGCCTTGCTTTAAGGAAAGGCAATGAAAAAATAATCAAGCATATCACAGATACTTTAGTAGGTGATTATTCATACTATAACATAGGTTTTAAATTTTATCTAAATTATAGGTTTGCTTTAAACTAGCAGTGTCCCTCCTGTGAATCAGTACTCATTTTTAGGTTACTAATTTGGTAGAGTTGGGAAGAGAGTGTTGAGAAAGTTAGTGTTCAAGGATTAAATAATCATTTTTATTTATGGGAGATTCATCAAAAACAAAGACCAAGCATTTATGAAATGTTGGAAACCATTGAGAAGGGAAATAGTATTTATTAAGTATTTATTATGTGTAAGGCACTGTACATATGTGGTGAAGATAAAACTTATTAAAGCATAATTCCAATTTTACTTAGACTTCCTTCCTTTTCTCTGCCTATTATTCTATGCTGCTTCTCTTATCTTCTCTCCCATAAGAAGGATCTGAATTCGTGGACAGGTTCTTAAGATTTTAAAAGCCAGAAGCAAGAAAGTGGGTAGAGAGAGACAGGACTGGACATCAGGAGGAAAGGGGGAAGGGACTAGGAAGACAACAGTTGGTACAGACTGCAGGCTTGAGAAGTTTGACAAAGCTGTGGACTAGTGAGGGACTTGGGTATGGACTCTAGAGAAGCTACAGAGTATGAGGAAAGAAATTTTAGGAAGTCATGTTTTAAGTAATGAATTCGATTTCCTTTTTGTTCTTCAAAAATGCAAAGAAAGGTTAAAGTCCTTTTTAAGTTGCTTTTTTAAACTTTCTCTATTGTTGTTCGAATACAGTTGTCTCCATTTTCCCTCCACCACTCCCTTTCCCAGCCATCCCCACCTCCCTCCCACCCTTGATCCTGGGCTGTGCCACTTTGAATGTGAAGATCGCTAACACTGCATGATAGGCAGCTCTGAGCGTTGTTTGATCTCTGTCTTGCACATTCCTCTACACAGCGGGCATTTCATGTTCATCATACAGATGGGAAACTGAGTTAGAGAGATGCTCTGAGACCTGCCTAGATCACACGGCTACCATGTGGCAGAGGCTGGGCTTAAAAATAAGCCCATTTCTGGTACCAAAAAGAGAGAGAATTTTTGGCAAAGGTATGAAGAAAAGGGAATCATTGTATACTGTTTATGAGAATGTAAATCGGTGTTGCCATTATGGGAAATGGAGGGAGGCTTCTAAAAACATTAAAAATAAACTTTCATCCAACCCACCTACTCCAGCAATCCCACTTCTGTGTATACAGCCAAATGAAGTGAAGTCAGGATCTTGAAGAAAGATCTGCCTTTCCGGGTTCACTGCATCACTATTTACAAGAAGCAGGACACAGAAACAACTTGAGTGTCCGTTGACAGATGACTGGATAAAGAAAATGTGACATATACATATAATGAAATACGGCTTAGCCCAAAAAGGAAGAGAATCTTGCCATTTGGGACAACATGGACGAAGCTGGAGGACACTATGCTAGATGAAATTTGCCAGACACGGAATGACAAACCCTGTATGACCTATTTATAGGTGAAATCTAAAAAAGGTGAATTCATAGAGGCAGAGAATGCAATGGCAGCTCCTGTGGGCTTGGGGCTGCGGGAAACGGGGCCATGCTGGTCACAGTATATACACCTGCGTTCTAAGATGACTAAGTTCTGGGGATCCAGGGTACAACATGGCGATTATAGTTAATAATACTGGACTGTGTGCTTGAAATTGGCCCAGAGATTAGATCTTAAACGATCTTATTACACTCAAAAAATGACAACTACGTGAGGTGATGAAAGTATTAATTTGATTGTGGTAATAATTTCTCAATGTGCACATATATTAAAGCATCATGTTATGTGACTTTTAAAAATCATATTTTATGACCTAAAAATATACAGTTTATATTTGTTAATCATATCTCTACAAAGCTAGGATAAAACCCCAAGAACGTACAAATAATTGAAATTATAAAAATATTATTTCTATGCATTTAGGTCAACCACCCTTCCTTACTTGCTGGGATTTCTTACATTTTCCCCTTCTAATCATTTAGGAAATAATAATTCTGATTTCATTCTGCTGGAAGTTACCCCTAAGTTATTCAAAAGTATCTGTTATGATATGTTATTTTTTTAACAAAGTAAAGAATAATTCTTTCCTCTGTCAAATGAATATTTTGACATGTTTTCCCTCCTTTCACTATCTTACAGTTTCCTTGTTCCCTCTTAAGTTCATATGATTTGAGAAGTACATTTGTTTTCGTCTGTATTATCTTTTAACAATAACTTTTGATATTAACATTCAGATTTGATGAACTATAGTTCTCAGTTCAACTGTGTAAATACACAGCTGTTTCCTACAGATTGTGATGATAGCTTGTTTGACAACCAAATCACTGTCCTGTCTCCCAGTGTTGTAACTGAGTGTCTTTCATGTGCTTTCGTGACAGCTTTAGTGGGAAAGTGGGCAGGAGAAGAGGAAAATGTAATAGAGTTACATGTACATACTTCATAACAGAAATCTAATAGATAAATCAATAAATAGCAATATAATCTTATTAAAATGGCTAAAATACTTAAAAATAATTGTATGGGGCATGGTAAAGGTGAGATAAAACCTACTGGATCTTTTAAAAATATATTTTTAAAATATAATTTGATTTGTAAAGTAGCATTCTGCATAGATTTAAAAAATTAACAGTGATATATATGGCAAAGTTAAGTTCTGGTCTAAATAATAAATATGGAATAAACATGGACACGTATGTGATATATCTGGGTAACTCCTCTCCTCTCAGAGGACTATATGACCCTCCGACCTGGGGGTGGAGGAGAGCTGAAAAACACTAGGGTGGTTAGATCTGGTAAATGTCTTCAAGAAACAGGCCCTGTCTACAGCCTACTCCACTCCTGCGCTGGACTGAATCCCAGAGGATGGCCACAGGAGGCCCAGACAGATTTTGGGATCCAAGTACGGAGAAGTCCTATGTTTCACTTCTTGTCAGGATCTTGGGAGGCAGCAAACCCCCATAATTCCTTGTGCTACCATGGGTTAGACACAAGTGGCTATGCTGGGTGCCACAGCAGACTGACCTCAGGCAAATCTATAGATCTTCCAGGTGCCCTAGTGGGGTGCAGGGGCGGCAGATTCTTTTCTTGGGTCTGGCATTGACCAGCATCTGAGACTGAGGCTGGAAGACTTGCAGGATGGAGATGCCATAGTGGATGTGGTGTGAGATATTTGTTATTAGACCAGGGTCCACACGGGAACAAGCACATCTCAGGTGTGGCCAGAATGAAGAGGGTGTGATGATGAAGGACTAGGTAGAACCTCATACATCTCTGCAGATGCACATGTGGAATAGGTCTTGACCAAGATCTAGGAGACCCCTCTGGATGAGTTGTAAAGCCCATTGGAAATTGGATGCCTTACACCACCACCCTCTCAGGGAGATTTTAGGAGAAATACTTAAGGGAATTGTCAGGATCCTTGGTTAGAAACAAGAAAACAACTCTGGCTAACATAAGCAGAAAAAGAATTTACTGGAGAGATACCAGAGAGTTCTTGCAATCAATGGACAGAGAAAAAAAGGCAAAACCACTTCCAGCCCAAACCACAGTTCAAGGAGTGTCTAGTAAGATGCAATGACACCACCACTGCATCACTACTGTCAGAAATGTCCAGAGGACATCACTGCCATCAACCTCTGCCACTCCCAGATCAGGACTTTGGATTCCATTGCTGCTGCTGCTGCCAGAATAAATTCCCCAGTGTCCGTCACTTCCTCTCATTGCTGATTTGATGTGTGGGCGAGGTTAGCCTATTGGCCAACATCAGCTATGTGCCCATTCTCCAGCTGCTTGGAAGCAGGCCTATCCCTGAACACATTTATTGTGGCATCCCATCCCTCACTCCCTGCCCCACTCAAAGGAAGACAGTTCTTATTCATATGGTCAAATATGACAGCGTCCAGCATGCTTCACTGAGAATACCTTGAGTCAACTGGATTTACTGGAACTGACTACATTTAATTTCTGCCACTGTGATGAGTGGGAGCTTAAGGTATAAGATATGACTTAAATTCAACCACAGGAAAAGGTAAACTTAAATTTTTACACACCTGAACTTTGGTCTGAAAAATTCATATCTATCAGTAGAATGAAAAAATTCATCAGTAGAATAAATGACACCTTGCTTAAGCACATGGATGCCCTATTTAGTCTTCACAACCACCCTGGACTTCACTACTAACCCATTTTCTAGTCAAGAAGCTGAGGGTTAAGGAAGTTGAGACTTTTTCACACCACAGCCTAGATTCATTCTTGAGCTTTTTGTTCTAAAGCCCTGAATCCTTTCAAACATTACATTGTGATTTGCTCTCAAAATGTTAGGGCCAGATGGTGACTGAATTTAGATTACTCTAGATGATTTGTTCTGAGCTCCTATCCGTATGTCTCTGCACATGTGTGAAATGTTACACATCTCCAAACATGATGCTGAAATTTAATAAACCCTACAGAATTCATTCCTTTTAGGTCACAGTCCTGTGCCACCAGAGAAACAAAGAATGAGGTACTCTTTCTCATGCACCATTTTTTTCCATTTAACTTGCTCAACCTCATGTCTCCCTCTTGCATTCCCTGGATTTGAAGAGGTGAGGAGAGAGAAAGGCATTTTGCAGGTGACTTGTGTGCTGTGCTTCACCCTGACTGCACTTGGAGACATTGTGGATTACCACCCGCCTTCTTTCCATCCTGCCCCATACCTTTCTTTACCTCGTCTTAGCTGAACAGAGTGTTTAAGAGGCAGGAAATGTTTAAGACCAGGACCGAAATAGGTATAAGTAAGAGACATATCTGTTTTCTATTAAGGAGATTAACTTCTCTGTTGGGGTTGTTGTTATAGGACTAGGTCAGGGCGCTGCTTGGGGCTGACTGGTGCCTCTTCTGACTGGGTGGGCAGTGCCCACTCCCAGCTCCCCCTTCTGAAGCAGGCCATCTCTCCTTCCAAACCTGTCTTCCTCTGAGGGAGTGACAGTGATCTGAAGCCCTGCTTTGAGTAATGACACAACAGAGTTATGTTAGTGAATCCTGGTTTTCAGGACATTAGAAAGTAGAGAAGGGAAAATCGTGTCCATGTATGTTACAGCTGTTCAATGAGGCCATTTCCATGTTGAATTGTAGAATAATTATATTTTATGGTAAAAATATAATCTATGTTAGTTTCCCACACAATGTTATCTCTTACTTATATCAATTTAACCTTAGCATGGAGCCTCACACAGAGTCACCATGTAGTAAACATTTAATGAATGGAAGAATAAAAACTCTCTCCAAATTTAGAAGCAGATGCAAGTCCCTATAGTCCAATAAACTGGATTTACAGGACACTATGGGGGCACAAAAAAGAATATAAATGAAAAATAGTTGAAAATTCGTTGTAGTTATTTATTTATTTATTTATTTTCTGGATAGTTCTTCCCTCCCTCCATCCCTCCCTCCCTCTTTCTTTCCCTCCTCTGCCTGCTTTTTACCTTCTCTCCTCTCTTTCTCTTTCTCTCCCTCCCTCCCTCCCTTTCTGTTTTTGTAACTTTCGTTATGGTAATTTGCAAACAAATACAAAAGTAGAGAGAATTGTCCAATGTACCTATCGCCCAGATTTAATAACCATCTACTTTTCTGCTTTATTATTTTCAATCTCCCTTTCTTTATACTTATTCTGGGGTACTTAAATCAAAACTCAGCCACTGCGTGCTGTCACCCACAAATGTTTTAGTATGTACCACAAACACAACAACACCTAGAAAAATCTGGTACCACTTTGTCATTGTCACACCCCCTCCTTCCAAAATGAACAATTAGTCTGTAATACCACCTGCCACTTAATTTGTTTAGCTTTCATCTTTTCAGACCTTCCTGTAAGATTTCTTCTTAAATTTTAATTTGTGGCTTGTGATTATTGCTTTCCTACTCTAGTTGGTAACATCCAACACCCTTCCCTCCAAACTCCAATTAAGGACTTATAATTGCTAAGTAAATAATTTACATCTCCCTTAATTCATTTGAGGAAGATTTCATGAGCACTTGAAATGTCCCCAGTATTCTGAAAGGCTCTGGAGTGACCATGGAGAGTAGGATGGACAGTGTCCTTGGCCTCAGAGAACTTACAGTTCCAAGGAGGATATGGCTGGCTTGGGCGTTCCTCTAACACTTCACACTCAGCATGATAAAATCAAACTCATCATCTTGTCCCTACAAGGCCAGCTCTCCATAAGCTTCCCACATCTGACAGTGGCCTCTCCATTCTTCATGCTTCCAAAGCTCCACACTATTGACCCCTTTTCTTCATCTTCCATCTCCTGTCAGTTCCAAACCTGTCTGTTTTTCTTCTGAAATGTTTTCCATATCTATTTCTCCCCCTTTTTCAGTTAGGGAAGGCAGCCTTTGTGATAAAGAAAGCCAAATAAACTGTATCAGAATGCAAACTGTGGAGGATTTAGCAGCAGCTCTAAGGGTCAGGAGTGCAGTATTTTGCTGGGAGAGACGTCATATGAAGTGGGTCTGAGGATGTGATGTTGGGATGGAGATATAGCTACATGGCGGGAAAAGTCTGGAAAACAAAGCCTCGCATCCCATGTGATGTGAGTGGCAAGTAGGGAATGGACAAAAAAGGGAGAGAGCTGTGACCAGGAGTGGTAAGAATAAGGTGTGGCAGGTTGAAGTGTCACACTGGTGGATTCATTTGGAATTTTGTTCAAAAGCAGAGAATGAGTGTCTGACCACCTCCTTTACCTAATAGCTTTCTATTGATGTGTATTGATGACCAAACTCACTTACTATTTCACAGTTCTGCTGGTCAGAAATCCAGGCAGCTCAGCTTGGTTCTCTGCTCAGGGCCTCAGAGAACCCAAGTGTCAGCCACCAGGGGTCTTATTTGGAGACTGTGGAAATCAGCTATCCTTTCCATGTCCCACCCCAGGATATCAGATATTGAAAAACACCCTTCTTCATGTGATGGGAATGATTTCTACTTTCTCTGCAGTATTTTTCCATCATTGTACTGATGTTAACAATCTCTCTACCTGTTTCCTCAGCTTGAATAATGGTTAAACACGACAGTCTAGTCCACCTGCTTATTAAAAAAACAGAATTCTTTTATAGATTTGAAAAGATTAATGCTTTGTGTGTGTGTGTACATGTGAGTTTTTATTTAAATTAAAGTTTGGTAACCTCATGATCTCACCCCATTGAAAAATGATGCTGAGACCCATTGCCATTTCTCATTGATCTCAGGGACACCTGGAATATTTAGTGTATTTAACACATGATTACATCAATGATTAAACTTTCTAGTCAGTTTTCAGGGAGACTTTTTTCTCTTACTTTTCAAAAATTCTTCAAAAATAGTCTCTTAGTCTTAGACTCATAGTATACTCCTCTGGATTTCTTAACACCTTTTCTCAAAGGATTTGGGAATTTGCTAATTCTAGTTTTTATTTCTGAGGTTAGCATGTAAAAATGACCAATGATTTTCGATAGGGTAAGAGATTATATCAAGTATTTAATTGAACATTCATAAACATACTGCTCAAAAGAAAACACCCTCAAGTTTTTTTTCCAAACAAGTGGGAATGCCGTTTTCTTAATCTGGGGTTGTGATTAGTACCTATTCGTTTCTTAGCATTTTAGAAAAAATAATTTCTCTTCGGTTTCTTTTAGGATCCAACAGTCTGCCTCTTATTTTTAAAATAATACACTTACTAGAAATTGAAATCTAATCCATTTACCTTGAAAACCAATGGCAATGTTGGAAAAAATGGTCTTAGAAAACCAGAACAATACGTACAGGCATTTAAAGGTAACCTTCACAAGGCTCAGTACTGCTTTCTGATCAAAGTGAAATGACAAAATTGATTTCTACATTTTTAACTGTATTTTCTGACTCAGAATTCATTTAACCTAGTGTTGACAAAGAGATAGTGAGCTGAAGAATACAATCCACTACAAAAATTATTTCTCCTGGAGGCCTTTTGATATTTTAAAATTTGTGTTCCATTTTGTTCAGGGCTTGACTTGGCTGAGAAGGAGGTTAGGATAGGTTTTCAGCACACTTGGGTTTCTCTTATTCTTCTCTTCCCTTTTCCCTTAGCAGGTCTAGGCAGGATGACAGCAGTGGTGGGAGAAATACCTGGTCTGTAGTTGGTGCTCAGTAAACAGTTTTTGAATAAATGAATTAATGAATGAGGATAACACATAACCGAGGAGGCTGCGTTCTTCTGGAGTGGTTTTATCCTCTGTAAGGCAGCAGGTGATTTGCAGGAACCAAGAACAGAACAGCTGCTTCCCATCACCATCCCCCAAACGCCAGCCGCGGGTGTTGCTGTGACCTCAGTCTTCCTGGCACTTACTGCACAGGGAGGACGTGCAGCTTCAGAAATCTTGTGAAATAAAGTCAAGAAAATTTACAGGATGCCTGCGGGGCAGGGGGTACCAAAAAGACCAAATGGGAGTTTATGTAGTGACTGTACCGGCAAAAACTTCCCCTGGTGGCTGGCTGTGAAGTCTAGAATTTGGCTCCTAATGTCATCAAGAGTGACACATGTTATTAATGGCACTGCTTCCTGGAATCTGCTTGAATCTTACAAATTTCTCTCTCGCTCTCTCCTGTCTCCTCTCTCTCTCTCCCTGTCACTTCCCCACCCCCCGTCTCTCGCACACACTGCACCTTTCCAAGGTGGTGGTGCACAGGTGTAGGTAGAGCAGGCAGCTGTATTCAGTGTCTGCTGAGGTGGAGGGGCAGTTCCTCCTGCGACAGGCACATTCATGAACTCAGGGTCGTACTCCAAGAACATCTAAAGATGATTCAGCATCTGCATGAGGTACTTTGAGTTTTTTGGCATTTTCTAAGCTACCGGAGAGGAGGGACAAAAAGGTGGAAATGAATCACTTCATGTAAATAAAACTTCAATAGTACTTTTCTGGAAAAAAACAGAAACAGCCCATCATAGAAACAACAGTCTCTGTGCCAAGAGGGAAGTAAGCAGGGAGCAGTTAGAACGGGCACCAGGTCACCTCCTGGAGTAGCCTGATCTTGCCTGTGGGCAAAAAGTGGAATTATTCATGCAGGAAAAGTGAGGAAGACAAATAAATTAATATCATGATGAGAATCATGACCAATAGCTATCAGAGGGAATGATAAATGAGCTAGGCAGGGAGATATTAAGGAATTTACTTCCTCCTAAAACTTTAAGATAAAGTCTGGAATTACTGTTGTTATTATTATCATTTGCAGAGAAATTTTTCAGTGACTAGGGTCTAGAGTTTGCTCCTTGTCCTGATGGGCTGTTGGGGCATTGATTTGTTCAGAACTTCCTCTCTGGGGCTGTATTGTAAGACCTAACATTTCAAGTACTGTCTTGACATCTTTGAAACTGACAAGTCCCCAAAGGCCTAATTGTGAATTCCCCTGCTCTCACCAGATATGCCCTCTCCCAGCAGAAAACTCTCCACCAGCTAGTTCCTTCATTATCCAGATTAGTTGCGCTCCACCTGGAACACAACCTTTGTTTCATTGCCAGTCTGCAAAACTATTCAAACAGGCTGTGGGAACCATGCGGCACCTCACCCTCTTGGGACTACAAAGCCTACCTTCGACAGCCCTTGGTTGTTTAGTCTACTCCCAAGTTCAACTCCTGTATGGCCCTGTCTGGCGTGCAGTGTCCTCCTCTCCCAGACTGTGAGTATAGGTGACTAACCAACTGCTGTTGATCTCATCTATCCAATGTCAAGGGTTGCGTTCGGCCATCTCACACTACTTGGGGTGGGGTACAGCTCCTTCACTAACAGGGTTGTGATATTGTGGTTTATAAGGAATATATTTGGTCATTCCAAAGACAAAAATATATCTCTCATATATATTTGGTCTTCTTCCGTGGTTTCTGGCTCACAGCTCCCTAAACCCTTGGAATTTCCTGAGCAATAAGAGCAAATAGAACATTTTTGGTCATAATATTTGGTCTGTTGTCCACAGTTCCTGAAATGGCCTCAGGGTCATAAAGGTGAAAAGGGTGTTTTGTTACTCAGAGCAAGTCCATTTCCTCCACAACTCGGTCTATGTTAATGAGATGGCTTTTGGAACGCAGCTAAGGTTGGGGGCTGGGCTTCAGGGGGACCAACCATGAATAGACGGTGAAAATTTCAGTCTCATTCCAAAGACCTCTGGCGAGGGAAGAGGTCTGGAGGTTGAATCAATCACCAATGGCCAATGACTTAATCAATCATGTCTATATAATGAAATTTCCATAAAAACCCCAAAAGAAGGGGCTTGGAGAGTTTCCAGATCAGGCAACCAGAAGGCTCTCACATGCTCCCATGCTGGCCCCCAACTCCATGAGGACAGAAGCTCCGCTGTTTGTGACCTCACCCTATGTATCTCTTCATCTAGGTATTGATCTGCACCTTTTTAACATCTTTTGTAATAAATTAGTAATCTAATGAGTAAATGGGTATCCTGAGTTCTGTGAGCCATACTAGGAAATTATTTAAGCCCAATGAGGGGGTCGTCGGAACCTCTGATTTACAGCTAGTAGGTCAGAAGTACTAGTAACAACTTAGAGTTGTGACTGGTGTCTAATGTCCAAGGAGGCAGGTGCTGGAATCTCCAATCTACAGCCAGTTCCTCAGAGCACAGGTAACAACCTGGACTTGTATTTGTCGTCTGAAACAGAGAGCAATCTTGTGGGACTGGTCCCTTAGCCTGCAGGATCTGATGCTCTCTCTAGGTAGAAAGTGTCAGAACTGAGTTGAATTGTAGCACACTTAGCTGATGTGGAGCACTGCTTGTTATTGTTGGGGACCCAGTCTCCCATGTTGGAACTGAGTGTGGTACCCTTTTAAAGAGTGAACAGGCGTTTATCAGAACATGCGAGCTCATGACTCTTGGGTGCTGGCCAGTGGTTGGCTTTTCCAGTGGCCACAGGGATTTCAGGGGACACCCATTTGCTGATGCATGGGAAGCCACAACACAGTCAGAATAAGGAATCAAACACAGAACGGACTCGATCCTTCAGGTGTTAGACAAGCTTCATAATCTAGACACCAGAAAATGATCAGAAATCTGAACTGAATTCAATGACAAAGGGACTCTGTCTTTACATACTTGTCCTTCCCCATCAGGAAGTACAGTCTTTAAGACTGACAGTGTTTTGAAATCAAGCCTTTACTTTATGTCTGGTAACTGTAGCTCTTGAAGTTTCTAGATTGCATTGCTTAAGATAAATTTGATATAGGAACATCAACATGGAAAAACAACGAAAACATTAGTTAAATTGAACTAGAATTCAGAAAAAAAGGTACTAATTTAGATGTTTTCATCTTAACAAAAACAGCCACAATTCTACAGAGGTTAAGTTGTACTTACTGCAATTATTACTTTATATTTGGCTGTGTTATCGGTGTCAGAGAATGTATGGTGTTCTTTTTTTCTATATAGAACCTCAAATGCCATCATCCCATGGAATATTATTTTCTTTAAACTGGTCAATTCGGTGCAGTAATATATTTAAAATAAGTTTTTTAAATATAGTTTTCTCTTTATTTCACAAAATGAGTAATGCAAGCTGGGATGTGGAGCTATAAAGTCATTGCAAAAAAAAATTACACAGCAAAACTGCTATTTTTGGCTTTTAATTCCTACCAGTTTGCCAACTTGTTGCAAGTTATACTTATCAAGGGATCATACACTTTTTCCATCTTGTTTCATCTTGAACCCTAAAATGCTAACAGAGATCATGAACGGCATTTGATTTAATTAGCTAGTGTTGCAATTTCTTGCTCTATCTCCCAGCTCTAAATATCTCTAAAAATAAAATTCCTTTGATTCCAGCTTTAAACTGACAGAAAATGTACTTGTGGGAGAGAAAAGCATTACTTTAAATTATCTATACTATGTCTGTTTGTATTTCTAAGTGGTGTGTTTTATCACACAGTACTTGGTTTATGTATAAAGGGAAGGACCTATAATAAGTTAGCAGAAACCACAGACATTCCTTTGAAATAACTCTTTTTTATGCTGGTCGTTAATGGGACATGTTTTTAAAAAAGAATATTTAAACTCTGCAAAAATAAATTTTTAAAGAAGTAATTTTATTTTATTCACTCTCTGAAATTTGAGACATTGAAATTAAACATTATAATATATAGTACACAGGTGCAGTTTCTTTTTTTAAAAAAACCAGGAATGTATTGAGTGAATATCATTTGGGTCATTGAAATGAAACAATTTTAACCTATTATACACAGAGAAAGACCTCCTCCTAACAAGGGATAGATTTATGCAAAGAATGTTATTTAATAGTCAAGAGTCTTTATTGGCTAGAATTCAAAGGAAACAGTTGCCAAATTCAGATATGAAATTCAACAGAGCGTGTGGTAGGCAGAATTCTAAGATGGCCTCAAAGATTCCCTCCTTCCCACCCTCCCCCACTGTGGAGTACAGGGCTGTGTAATCCCTGGGAATGTGAATATGATGGATTTTACTCCATGATTAGGTTATGTTACAGGCACAGTTGACTTTAATGCAGGGAGATTATCCATGTGGGCCTGACCTAAGCACATGGCTTAGGTCACAGAAGAGGAAGTCAGAGATTTAAAGCAGGAGAAGGATTCGATGCACTGTTATTAGCTTAATGATGAAGGAGGCCAAGTGGCAAGAGATTGTGGGCAGGCTCTAGGAGCTGAGAGCAGGCTGTTGCTGACAGCCAGCGAGAAAATGGGGCTCTCAGTCTCACCATTGCAAGCAGCTAAACTCTGCTAACAAGAATGAGCTAGGGAACAGACTTTTCCCCAGAGCCACCAGACAAGGAGTCAGTCCAGCCAACACCTTGACTTTGGCCATGTGATATCCTGAGTGGAGAACCCAGGCACACCTTGCCAGATTTCTGACCCGACGTACTATGAGCTAATAAATGGCATTGTTTTAAGCTGCTAAGCTTGTGGTAATTTGTTACACAGAAATACAAAACTAATGAAGAACATAAAATTATATTTTATGGAAAATGTAAATGGGAAAATTTACATTCATTAGTCAACGTCATTCTTCCCAGGAGAATAGGTGGGAAAGTAGAAGAGGGCATAAACTAATGCTCATCTATCTCAACCCATCTGTGGTGAAGCACCCGTTTTATTTATTTTCAAACTATCATGGACTGATTCTTTTACAAAGTATGATAAAAATAAATCAGTATAAAAATAAAACAAAAACACAAAGATATCAAAAAAATTAATCCCTAATTTGCTGTTATTAGAAGAAAATAAAGCTTCTCTGTCAAGTTGCTATAAATGTTTATAAGCACTTACTCTCAATTTTTGTGCTTTTCACTAATTAGTAACCAACAGCCGTGGACCAGGTCTTGTCTGCTGACCACATTTTGAGTAGCAGTGCCTTGGACCACATGACATTTGAAGGTCTCTGAAGCTAACAATATTGACATGTTCTAAGACTCAAGAAAGTAAAAATCTAACCATTTGTGTGTTTTCCACTGCTTTTAAATCAGGATGACTTAGTAAAGCCAATATTTTGGCCTTGAAACCTGTTTATCACGAAAACACTGAACTATAATGGAAATGAAGAAGTGGTTTATACAAGCTCGACAGAAGTATACTAAAAATGTCCTGAGGCTGAATGTTTGTGTGTCTTGAGAGTCTAGAGAATGATACTAATTTATAGTTCCTTTCAAATAAATGAAATTCTTCAAGCTGACCACTTCATGACAATATGGTGTGGGTCATTGTCCTTATCCCCAACAATTCCTGAATTTAGAGAATGGAACACCACAAAGGCACAGAATTGACTTGCACAGACACGCTGTGCCTCAGGAAGGACTTCTTCTGTCTAACATCGTTACTCACTGATAGTTTTTGGCTTTCTTCTCAGAATTGTCCTGTTGTACAAATTACCATGAACTATGCTCATTATCTCTAGCATCCTTTTGAAAAGTATATTTTATTGATTGTGCTATTACAATTGTCCCAATTTTTTTCTCCTTTGCCTTCCTTCCCCCGATGTCCTCCTTCTCTCCAGCAATGCCTCACCTTAGTTCATGTCCATGAGTAGTGCATATAAGTTTTTAGGCTTCTCCATTTCCTATACTATTCTTAACATTACCCTGTCTATTTTGTACCTACCAATTATGCTTCTTAATCCCTGTACCTTTTCCCCTATTCTCCCCTTTCCCCCTCCCTGCTGATAACCTTCCAAATGATCTCTGTACCTGTGATTCTGTTCTTGTTGTAGTTGTTTGCTTAATTTGTATTTGTTTTTGTTTTTTAGATTCAGCTGTTGATAGCTGTGAGTTTGTTGTCATTTTACTGTTTATAGTTTTGATTTCTTCTTTTTCTTAAATAAGTCTTTTGACATTTCATATAAGAAAGGCATGGTGATGATGAATTATTTTAGTTTTATCTTGTCTGGGAAGCACTTTCTCTATCCTTCAATTCTAAATGATAGCTTTTTTTGGATAGAGTACTCTTGGTTGTAGGTCCTTGCTTTTGAATACTTCTTGCCAGTCCTCCTTGCCTGCAAAGATTCTCTTGAGAAATGAGCTGACTGTGTTATGAGAACTCCTTTGTGGGTAACTCTCTTCTTTTCTTTTCTGCTTTTAAGATTCTCTCTTCATCTTTAATCTTTGGCATTTTACTTATGACATGTCTTGGTTGGTCCTCTTTGGTCCAACTTGTTTGGGACTCTCTGTGCTTTCTGGAGTTGCATTTCCTTCACCAAATTAGAGAAGTTTTCTTTCATTATTTTTTCAAATAAGTTTTCAATTTCTTGCTCTTCCTCTTCTTCTTCTGGCATCCCTATGATTCAGATGTTGGCAATTTTGGAGATGTCCCAGAGTCTTCTTATTCTTTCCTCATTTTGCTGAATTTTTGTTTTTTCATTCTGTACTGGTCGACTGTTTATTTCCTCCTTATGCTCCAAATTGTTGATTTGAACCCTGGCTTTCCTCTCTTCACTTAACATAGCCTTCATTCCTTTCCTTATATATTTCCCATATTCAATGAATTCTCTGAGCATCCTGATCACCAGTGTTTTGAAGTCTGCATCTGATAGGTTGGTTATCTCCTTTTTGCTTAGTTCTTTTTCTGGAGTTTTGATCTGTTCTTTCATTTGGGCCATATTTCTTTGTCTCCTCAATTTGGCAGCTTCTCTGTGTTTGTTTCTGTGTATTAGGTAGAGCTGCTTTGACTCCCTGTCTTGGTGCACCTGTTACGTTGTAAGGCGCAGAGCCTTAGGTATTCACCAGGTCAGGGCAACATGCTTCACTTCTTTGAGGAGCTGAATGTGGAAGATGGGGTGGAGAAAGAACAATGCTGCTTGCTCAGCTCTCACCCTGTTTCCAGTCACTTAACCCACTTCCCGTATGTGATTGATGCCCCTCTAGCTGTTGCCCCTCTAGCTGTTGCCCTGGTGGTAGTTTCCAAAGTGGTTAGGTTAACATATATTCTAAGACCATGTGGGCCCTTTATATGGATTCTCTTGAGAGACTAGCAGTTCCTTCTGCCACCCCAACCACCAGTGGTTTTTACAGTCAGAAGTTATGAGGCTTCATTTTCTGGCACTGGAACCCTGGGCTGTGTGGTCTGGCCTAGGGCTGGGATCACTTGTTTCCATGGTGTCCCTCCTGGTTTTTATCAAAAAGAGTCCCTCCTTGCTTTTATCAAAGAGAGTTCATTGGAGAGATGCACAGGGTCTTAGAACGTACACAAACACACCCACCCAGGAATCAGCACCAAATGTACAGGGAACCAAGAGTGATGGGAAGGAAACTGGGACTCAAATCAATGATTTAGACCAGAAGGAAGAAATGAACTTCAACCAGAACAGAGTGAAGAAACAAGAATTCAAAACAAAATGAGGAGGAGCTTAAGAACCTCTGGGACAACTTTAAATGTTCCAATATGTGAATCATAAGGGTGACAAAAGGAGAAGAGGAAGAGCAAGAATTGAAAAATTATTTGAAAACATAGTGAAGGAGAACTTCCCTAACCTGGCAAAGGAAATAGACTTCCCAGAAGTCCAGGAAGCTCAGAGAGTTCCAAAGAAGTTGGACCCAAGGAAGCACACACCAAGGCACATCATAATTATACTACCCAAGATTAAAGATAAGGGGAGAATCTTAAAAGCAGCAAGAGAAAAGGAGACAGTTACCTACAAAGGAGTTCCCATGAGACTATCAGCTGATTTCTCAAAAGAAACCTTGCAGGCAAGAAGGGGCTGGAAAGAAGTATTAGAAGTCCATGAAAGGCAAGGACCTACATCCAAGATGACTCTATCCAGCCAAGCTATCATTCAGAATGGAAGGACAGATAAAGTGCTTCCCAGATAAAGTCAAGTTAAAGGAGTTCATCATCACCAAGCCCTTATTATATGAAATGTTAAACGGACTTATCTAAGAAAAAGAAGATAAAAAATACGAAAAGTAAAATGACAGGATACTCACAATTATCAACAACTGAACCTAAAAAAACAAAAACAACAAAAATGAACTAAGCAAAACAACTAGAACAGAAACAGATTCACAGAAATGGAGATCACATGGAGGGTTATTAGCAGGGATGGGGAGGGAGGAAAATAGGGGGAAAGGTACAGGGAATAAGAAGCATAAATGGTAGGTACAAAATAGACAGAGGGAGGTTAAGAATAGTACAGGAAATGGAGAAGCCAAAGAACTTATATGTATGACCCATGGACATGAACTAAGGTGGGGGAATGGTGGTGGGAGGTGGATACAGAACAGAAGGGAGTAAAGGGGAGAAAAATGGGACAACTGTAATAGCATAATCAATAAAATACATCAAAATAATTCTTTTAAAAGTAAAGGAAGGAATGATAATATTTCATCAATAGAAAATATCAATACATGTACAAATTATTAAAAACAACCCAATGGACGTTCTGAAATTGCAAAACACAGTAAGTGAAACAAAAAAAATTACTACAGGGGCTCAACAGTAGTTTTAACCTGGTAGAGGAAAGAATCAATAAACTTAAGAAGTGCTGTAGAGATTATACCATCTTAAGAACAAAGAGAAAAAGGGATATAGAATAATGAACAGATTCTCAGGGAAATGAGTGTATCAACATATTCATGATGGTAGTACCAGAAGGAAAGGAGAAAGAAAGAGCAGAAAAATATTTGAAAATATAATGGCTATAAATGTCCCAGATTTGATCCAGGAACTTCAGCACACTCCATTGGATAAATTCAGGGAGCCACACCCAGATACATTGTAGTAAAATTGTTGAAAGCAGCCCTGGCTGGTATAGCTCAGTGGACTGAGCATGGGCATGCAAACCAAAGGGTCATTGGTTTGATTCCCAGTCAGGGCACATGCCTGGGTTGTGGGCCAGGTCCCCAGTGTGGGACGTGTGAGAGGCAACCACACATTGATGTCTCTCTCCCTCTCTTTCTCTTTCCTTTCCCCTCTCTCTAAAAATAAATAAATAAAAATCTTTAAAAAAATTGTTGAAAGCAAAAAAATAGGAAAAAAATATGAAAACAGAAATCGATAAATGGCTCAATATGTATAAGACAATATTATTAAAAAATATATGTATAATAAATATTATTATTATTCTCATCAGGCATAATGAAAGCCAGAGGGGAGATAAATAAAAAAGTAAAAATTATCAACAAAGAATCATATATCTAAAAAACTAGTTCTTTAAAAT
>VMDR010012257.1:0-26896 GCA_007922815.1 Macrotus californicus | reverse complement strand
TTGGCAAAGGACCTGAGTAGACATTCTTTCAGAGAAAACCTATTATCAAAAGCTGCATGGTAAGATGCTCAACATCACTGTTGTCAGAGAAACGCCAATCAGTGAAAAGTCATCTCACACGTGTTAGGATGACTACTATCAAAAAGACAAGAAATAATAAATATTGGTGAGAATGTGGGGGAGAAGGAACCCTTGTGCACTGTTGGTGGGAATGTAAATTGATACAGACACTATGGAAAACAATATGGAGTTTTCTCAAAAAAGTCAAAATATTCACGACCATACGATTCTGCAATCTCACTTTTGAGTGTTTATTCAAGGGAAACAAAACAGTACCTTGAAGAGATATCTGCACTCCCATGTTCATTACCGCATTATTCACACCAGCCAAGATAGGGAAACAACCTAAGTGTCCATTGATTGAAGAATAGAAAAAGATAATGGGCTGTATACATGCCATGAAATATTATTCAGCTTTCAAAAGGAAGGAAATTCTGCCATTTGTGATATCGTTGGATGAAACTGGAAGGCATCATGCTAAGTCAAATAAACCAGACACAGAAAAATAAATACTATATAATCTCACTTATATGTGGGGGAAAACGTCTAATTCATAGAAACAGAGTAGAATGGTGAGGAACTGTGGGTGGGGAAAATAGGAAGATACTGGTCAGAGTACAAACTTCCAATTATACAATGAATACGCCCTGAAGATCCAACGAACAACGTGGTGACTTAAGTTAATAATTCTGTATTGTGTACTTGAAATTTGCTAAGAAAGTAAATTTAACGCAATCTCTCCACTAAAAAAAGTAACTATGTAAGGTGATGGATGTGTTCACTAATTATGGTAAATATTTTATAATGTATATATACATAAAATAATCACATTGTACACTTTAAATGTCTACAATTTTATTTGTCAACATTTTTTCCAACAAAAAGCTGGAAAGGAGAAGAAAAAGTATTTAGTAAAAATAAATTATGGATAACTTCAAACTTCATCTGGAAATATAAATATGTGAAAATAGCTAAGAGAAACTTGTAAAAAGAGAAGTAACAAGCATTGTCAGCACTTAAAAATACTTAAAATGATAATATTTAATATAGCCTTACACTGGGGGAGGCACGAACAGATATAGCAATGAAACAGAACCTAGCAATAGAACAAAATGCATCTGGGGATTTAGTCTATGAAAAAGATAAATTTTCAGCTAGTGAAGTAAAGATGGATTATTTAATAAAAGCCATTTGAAAATAGAACTAATAGTTGGAAAATAGCTGGACTAAAATAAAACTAACTCCAGAACAATAAAAGATTTAAATTTTTTTAAAATAAGTCATTAAACTAACTAGAAGAGAGCAGGTAGAGAACCCAGGTGTCACATAGGCAACATTTGTTCTATTTGGTAAAATAACACACCTTGTCATTTTTTAGGCAAAAATGCACTAAACAAAGTCAAGCAACAAACAAACAAAAGTGTGAGGGTGGCACGCGTGACAAAGCACTAATTCTAAATATGTAATATATTTGACAAAGTGCCGACCTAATACCAAAAAAATGGTATCTTTGTTTTAGTTTTCAGTTCTGTAACTATAAATGAAGTTTAGCTTCTTTCCATGTGTTTGTGGGCCATTTACATTTTTGAAGTGTTCTTAGGGATGGAGGAAGGGAAGGAACTAAGCAAGGATGTGCTCATACTTGGAGTCTAGCTTTAGCCAGATCCCACAGCTTGCTCTGGACCACATGTGGCACCTCAGAGTTAGTCCCACCTTGAAGCAAATGGTGTTGGTCGTCCATACTTCAAGCCAGTCAATCACTGGTATGGGCTGAAGATGGCAGGTAGGTAGGCTTTCTGTTGAGGGGGCTTCTATTCCCCCAAAGGCAGCAGTCTGAAAAAGGACCCAGCTGTGATCTCGAGAGCAGCCAACTCTCACTGCAGCTGGGGGAGGGATGCCCTATGAAAGGGAATTGGACATGGCAGCAAAAGCATCTCCTGTCATTTCCAACCTATCTTACCTTGCTGCCCTCAGCTCCAATCACTCAACAACACGTCTCCTAAAAATTCTCAGCACATATCCATTATTCCATGCCTTTCTTGGAATAACCTCTCCACTTTGTCCAGCTCTGCAAGCCCTACTCAACTTGTTGACACAGCCCGAACCCTCTCCCATGTGTGAAAGTTCCCTGTCTCCTCTGGCTCCCAGGGGAGTTTCTTGGCATCCCTCTTGTAGCATTTATTTTGCATGCTTTTTAATATAGTTAAATATTCACATTTTTATCTCCAAAATCAAGGTGGAAATCATTCTTTTCATCTGCTGTTTGTAACAAACAATTAGAAACATCTGTTTCCTCAAAGATTTATAAATGCCTTTGGTTTGAAAACAGAGTCTTGGTCATCTTTTTTCATTCCTTTAGTCCCTAGTATGAAATGAAGTAAATGTTTGTTGAATTGAGTTGAATCAAGTATAATATCAAAAAAATAATCACAGCTTTTTTTCCTGTGTCACCCATCTGGCGTGGAAATAAAGAGGCTGATTTCTTGTTTGCTGGCTTTCTCTTTATTCTCTTCCCCTTCTCTCTTCAGTGATACTACTAACCCTTCAGTGTAAACATTTTATTCATTCCATCTAGATTTTTTATGTACTAATGAAAATCATAATTCAATTAACTACCCTTTATTATAATTCAAACTTTTATATCTTTTAATGGTGATAATTGAGAGATCAAAGGGTTTGTGTTCTGTTTTTAGAATTTCACCATCAATTTCCTTTATAGTGTTCAGATCACTTTCTCAAGAAATACATGATCCACAAATTTGTTTGAAAGCATTATCTTTTCAAGGGCCTCTTATAGTTGGCATTTGACATTGACTTTTGATATGGTTACAAAACTTGAACCCTCCATGTAAAAAGGAGAACCAGTTATAAAAGATATAATTGATGCCATTATTTCTAACACTCTTTCTATAGAAGAGGATATGGAGATTCAGGGTTATGATCAAGTTTCACTCACTTAAAATCCTTTAATGGCTTTCCAAGGCTCATAGGAAAAAGTGCAGCCCTCTCAGTATGGCTTGCAAGGCCCCCTATGACTTGGTCTCTGCTTTATCACACCATGTTAATCCAGCCACTAAGAACCACTTATATTCTGCTCTGACCCTTCTCCCTGGGTCTATAAAATGCTGTTTCCAGTATCTTGGAAAACAAGCCAGCACTCTCATATCCTATCTCGTTGCCCAGTGAATTCCTACTAGTCCTTCAGGTCTTAGACTACATATGAATTCCTCTTCTCAATCTTCCCAGACACCCCTCGATTGCTTAGATGCCCCTTCTTCTTCAGATGCCTAAATTACTTGCAATTATCATGTTGAATTGTATGCCTGTTTCCTGGCCTGTAATTTAAAGTCATACCTCCTTTATCCAGCATTATTCATCCTCTTTACACTGCTCTATTGTTTTCCATAACATTTATCAGTTTTTTAACATACCCTAGAATTTACTCAGTGTTCACTCCTGGCCATAACAGACTAACTGGTATAAAATTAGTACTACTGACTATAAATACCTATAAAACTGGGGGTGGGGGGAACCAAATATTTCAGATAGTAGACAGCAGGAAGCACAGGGTTATTGTGCCTGAGAAAAGGGGGATTTCAAGGCGAGCTCCCCAATAGCCATGACTTCCTGCCTGAAGCCACTTGCCCAGACCCCTGTGAGGACAGGTGCAGCCCCTGCTGAGCTGAGGAGAGAGACTGGAATGCACAGCCACTGACAGTGACTGAAGTTCACAGGACAGAGTAGTGGACAGAAGGGAGTTACACCAAGAAGGAGCTCCATAAATGTCCCCAGAGGTTCCCATTTGTCATTCACTGAATACCAAGTTATGCATATGAGGACAAGACTCCACAAAGCCTGGGAGAAACAATACCAGAGAGCAATGAGCTGAACAGATTCTGGAGTGGCTGGGAGTCATTGGAATTCTGACCAGACAGTGACTCACTGGAAAATATCAAGCAGGCATTACTACCTGCAAATAAGGTTGCAGAAAGAGGAAAGGGATGGGGACAGAAAAAAAATGTTTTTTGAAAAAATAACGTAAAAACCTCACTAATCCAAAAAGCTCAATTAAATCCTAAGCAATATTTTTAAAAAGAAGAAGAAAGACTACCTCTAGGCACATTCTAATCCAATGTTAAAGCCAATGCAAAAAGAAAAATCTCAAAGAAGCCAGAAGGTAAAGAAAGACACATTCTAGGGGGACAATGGTGAGAATTACCAGTGACTTCTCACCAGAAACAGTGTAACCCAGAAAGCAATGCTCCATCTATAATGTGCTGAAAGAAAAAGCTGTCACCCATGCATTATATATCTAGCAGAAATATCCTTGAAAAATTAAAGCAGACTAAAAATATTTCAAGAGGAACAAATGTGAAAACTTACCACCAGCGATTTAAAATAAGATTTTCAGGCTGTAGGAAAATGACATTGAGTGGAAACTCATAGAGGAATGAGGAACAGTGGAAATGGAATATATGTAAGTAGGAAAGGGGGCGAGGAGAAGTCCACAGAAAAGAAGGGCCCAGCATGTCAAATCAGAGGCTGAGAGGAGTAAAGAAGGCACCCACTATAAGAAAAGAGAGAAACGATGGGCTCCAGACCTGGGCCAGAGGAAGTAATAAGTGAACACAGAACTCTTATTGTACTAAAGCAAGGAAACAACCAAAGAAAGACGGCGACGTGTCTAAAGAACTCAGAAGCCGACTTGAAAGCCAGCAACCTAATTGTGAGCAGTAAAATGAATAATGACAGTCATCGATTACAAACCATTGATTAAAATGGAAAACCATGAGTCTGTACTGATAAAAACTAATGAATGAATAAAGTCAAAGTTTATAAGAAACTGGTATTTGCTTAGTTCCAAAGTACATCCCCATAAAACATTTATTATGAAGGAGAAAAAAGTAACTTTACAGTAGCTTGGCAGACATACTCTTGATGGAGTGACCAATGTGAATATCATCCATAGTGGGACAAACTGAAATTCCATGCCACCTGGTATAACAATAAGGATACAGCATGAGTTGTATAATATTCCTGCCAAAGTGCATAGTCTGAACCATATGAGAAAATATCAGGAAAAAAACACAAAGGACAATTCTGTCAAATAAAGACCTTCAATCTTCAAAACTGCCAAGTTCATGGAGATCCGGGAAAGACCAAAGAACTCTTCCAGACCGAAGAGACGTGAAAACTAAATGCAACAGGTGATGCTGAAGTGGAGCCCTTTCTCTACATAAAGGGTGATATTGGAACAACTAGCAAGACTTGATTGAGGTTTGGAGATTAGGTGGCAGGGATAAATCAATGTTAATTTCCTAAATTTGACGGTGGTATTGTGAATGTACTGCTTTGCAAGAAATGTGCACTCATGGAAAGTGTAACTGGACTAAACATTCCCGTCAAAAGGCAGAGATTGAAGAGCCTACTATACCCTGTGTACCAGAGGCACACTGCATTATAGAGAACTTCTTCAAATACTATGTTCATTGTTTGTCTTCCCCCAGGAGAATAAAAATCGCACAAAGATAGGGAATTTGGTAACATGCCACTTTCTTTCTCAAGATCCTCAGAACCCAGAACAGAGCTTGGCACATGGTGGCCATTTAAAAATATTTGTTGCATGAATAACGAAATACTCCTTTAGACCGTAGGCTCAAGGACAAAACCCATGTTTCCCCCATGGCCTGACATATAGAAAGCCCTCAATAAACATTAGTGGAATAAATAAAAGCATAAAGTCTTTTGCTTTATGGAATGAGGCCAAATTCACATGGAATTCTTTGTAGTTATTGTTAAAAATTAAAACACATAAAAAATTGTTAAGCCATTATCTATTAGAAATTGTATGGCAGCTGAACCATGGAGACATACATTTACTGAGTTATCTCTTATCTGCTCCCACCTTCCACCCACAAAAAAAAAAAAAAAGCCTATAAATGGAAACATTTCACCAGGGTTTTCATTTCTACTGGAATAGATATCCCAGGTATCGATTACCAGATGGCCGTGATAATGGCCGTGAAACTTCATTACCACCAAAAATGCCGGGCCCAGCAAAACCTCGCTGCAGAAGTTTTAGGTTTCCTATAAGATATACTGATAACGTGAATTAAAATATCTTCTTAAGTATACCCTGCCCTGATTTTATTCTTGCCTGTACTTCCATGCATGAGAGAAAAGAATTTACTTTCCCATTGCAATCCAATATAGATTGGACCGATTCTCTTTTCGCATAGAAAAATAGAATTATGTTTAAAGCAACGTGGGAAGTAATCTCAATTTCTTGAAAAACGTTTTGACTAGCTCTGTATTTTGTGACTATAAAGCTAATATGTGGTAATAAATAATAAAGCTAATGTGGCTCAAAACGACCGTACCCATGCTCCTATTTATTAATCTCTTCTTCTTTAAAACACTAATAGAACTTCGTAGAGATTGACTTTTTTAAGTGTTTTAAACTGGCTTATCACACACATACCGAAAAGTACACAAACTGTATGTGTACAGCTCTTATAGTTCAAAATGAACAATAAACACAGCTGTGTGGCCAGAACCCAGGCTGGGAAGTAGAATATAGTTAGCACCCCAAAAGACCATCTTTTTCCCTCCCAACTACTATGCCTTCTTTTCTCCCCAAAGACGTGTTCTCCACTGACCTCAAACATGATAGATAAATTATTGCCTGCCTTTGTATTTTATATAAGTGGCCTGATGTAGTGTGGGCATTTTTGGTACCTGGCCTCTTTCCCTTAACCTTGTGTTTTCATAGAGATTAATTTTTTATCTTAAATTGAAATCATTATTCAATTTTGCACGACGAAATGTAATCGAATGTTATTCTTAAAGTCATTCTCTTTACAAATAACAAATTCTAGCAAAACCAAATTTTAGCAAACATTACAAAGTCGCTAAAATAATTAGAGACTGAAAGCAAGAGTAGTAGCTGAAGCAGATTTTATGAAAGGTAGTGGAGGCATTTAAATTAGTGCTCAGCTGAGTGATCTGCCCTACGCTGCGGAGTCTTCGCTGCCACTGGCAAACCATTCTATCTAAAAGTTATTGCAGACTTATCACATGCTATGTTTTCAAGGCTCTGTATACTTCATTGCTCTTTGGTGTTAGATTTGAAGTGGATTATTTGTAGAGAGCAGTGTGCATCTGTGTATCACTCAAGTAACATATACACTCTATCGGCCCTTCTCTTTCACTCGGCTGTCACTGATACTATAGAGTTTTACAGATTACAGGTCTTGCCTAAAGCGACAGTCAGCTCTCTTACCCAGTAAGTAATTGGATCGACAGATTTGGCTCAGCTCAGCAAGTCTGTACTTTTCTGTATGCAAAAGAAGCCCTGAATTGAAATGCAGCAGCCTTGCCGGGTTGGGATAAACAGAGCTCCGTGGGGAAGTTTACAAAAGCTTGTTAAGGAATACTATGGCTCCCATGTCTACATCTTTACCAACTGAATTTCATGGTTTATCAATACATAGGCATCATTACATATTAAAAATAATAACCCAAAATATTGGCTTTGTTAAAAAGGATTTCTAAATTGCAAAATGTTGGCTTCATTAAAGATGGATGTTTTCTAACTTTCTGCATCCCAAACCTGAAGCTAATTTTCAGTCCATGATATTTTGGTTTTCAGGACATACTATTGCTATAAAAGAGAAATAAAGTACACGATGCTAAGAGCTGCTTTTTTAATTTCAAAAACTCTAAAATCTAAAGTGAATTTGTTCATAGCACATAAAACTGGAGTAGCCTTAGTAATACATTTAAGTTTAGTGTGGGTGAGTTTATAACCCCAAGAAAACCTCCATTTTTCCACTTCATGAATTGACTGCCCTATTGGCCAACATATAAGGCTCTGTTGGGCTGTCTTAATTTTTAGAAGAGAGGAAAATTTCAAGTTAAAAAAAAAAAAAAGCTCTGTCACAAAACTTTCCATTTCTAGCCCCCGGGGCAGTCGAAGGAGTGAAAATGTGCCCTGTGCCCTGATACCCTTTCCTTCATTTTGCTTTAGGTGGTTCCAGCTAGTGTTACTGATACCGAAATTTAAATATAATTGCTACTTTAGCAGGCCAGCCAGCCACTCCGTGACAAGTTGCATTCTGTTACTCTGCTGGCTCCGAAAAGGGGCTAGTGTCTCTCACAGAATCAAGCATTGTTAGAAACAGAAAGCTTTTGAAAATGGAGATTTTTAAAACAGATTTCAGATGATTGAATCACCTCTCCTCCAGTTCTTCCACAGACCTCTCTCAGGATCTCCAAAGAGGGGCGTGGCGAAGAAGAGAGAGGTAGCAATTCTTTGCACAACAGGTGAAGGTGCTCTCTCATGAGCTACTGCTTCCCTTTCCACACCAATCCTGGAGCTTGCCAAAGCATCCTGACCCTCTGGACAAATGGCATGTAAAGTGAGAATTCTGGCTTTCCATTCATCCTTCAGCTTTGTGCAAGTTTTTAAACCTCTCTAAGCCACAGTTTGACCAACTGTAAAATGGGAATGAATTTTCTTAACTCACAGGGTGGTGGAGAGGATTAAGGAAAAAATAAATGTAGACGAAACTGTTGGCGCATTAAAAGCACTAATAAATATTAGCTATTATGACTAGAGCATTTGGAGCAACAGGATGGTGTGGCTCAGGTTGCAAGCGTCCAACACAGATCTATGCCCTTCCTTCTTTCTCTGCCTACAGCTAGGCTGTATACCCCGGGATTGTCCCAGGAAGGCGGGGTCATGTGGCTGAGTTCCAGCCAACAGAATGTGAACAGAAGGTATGTGTGCCACCTTCAGCTCAAAGCTTGTAAGAAGTTAGTGCCCCCTCCCCGACCCTGTTTTCCTCTCCCATCTACAGGCAAAGGATTACAAGCCCCTAGCAGATGGGGAAGCCACAGGTAAGAGAAGCCATGGTCCCAGAATAACTGCACGAAGGAATGTGGCCATCACCACACCCCAGCCAAGAACAACTTTCCTGGACTGTTCTTTGTACCATGATTTATTTAGGGTTCTATTTGTTACTGCACCCTACCTTGACTAATTAAAACAGCTGGTAGGGAGCCAGGATCACATTTAAAATATTCTTGGTCTGGTAGGTCAGAAGTTCTCATAAAACAAATGAGAAAAACTTTCAGTTAATTAAATAAAGGTTTCATTTAGCCTTGCACCTTCACATCTCCACACAGTCTCTCTCTGCAGCCAAACTGTTTCCAACACTGTTCCCTCTGCACAGCCCCCAGGCGTATGCGCTGCTTTTTTGTCTCCTGGGCTAGTTCTCCTTCACCAAGCCACAACAGGGTGCCACTTTACTGTGCTTTATTGAAATCCCAAGAGAAAATGAAACCAAAAAGAGTATCATTTTCTAATTCTAAGAATCCCAATGAAAGTATGTATGGATTTTATAGAGCACAAAGCCCTGAAGACTCTGAACTTGGATCCTATCCTGTTTGGTTCCTGGCCTTGAATGGTGAGTGCCATCTCATTTTATCAGCCTGAAAGCAGGCTCCTTAAATATGCAGCTCTGTTCAAAGACAAACCCTAGCTTCCTGTTTCCAGTGAAACACATTTCCTGTTTTAGTACCCCCCCACCCCCACCCCCACCCCCACCCTGCCTCACTGGTCTGGGCTCCCAGGATCTGTCTCCGCTTTGGAGGATGCACCCAGTTTAGACTCCATGTGAGAGTCCGTAGTGATTACATTCCTTGTGACCCAACACCTCCTATGGCTATTCCCACCTCCAAAAACAAATGTCACCCATTTTCCAAGGCGTACTATCCCTGAAGTCAGAGATTGTTAATATTTGTGATATTAACTGCACTTGTGATAGTAACAATATCACCTAAAACATGTAGCAATCCACAAAGGGGCCTAGTATTTTTCTCCAGCTCATCAAAATTTCAGAACTTCTTAGCCATAAAAAACAAAAACTATCAGTAATACAACTGTTCAGCTTGGATGCAGATTAATTAATAACAAAGAGTATCAATCATTCAGCCATCACAAGGTTTAAATAAAATGCAGGAACACAAACGGGATGGTATCTCTGTAGTGTGTTATCAGTGGCAATGGTAGAGCAGGCCTCTCTATCAGTGTGAAACACTCTGGGGCAAACACAAAGGCAAAATCTGAGTTCCATTACCCAAGGCAAACCCTCCTGTCTTTAGTAAGTTCTTTATTTATTTATTTATTTATCCCTCACCCAAGGACATTTTTTCATTAGTCCTACAGAGAGGGAAAGGGAGAGAAACACTGATGAGAGAGAGGAGCATGGATCGTTCACCTCCTGTACCCACCCAGACTGGGGATTGTATATGCCCAGTAGGTCTGTGCTCTGACTGGAATCGAACCCGCAACCTTTCAGTTACGTGAAGATGCTCCAAACAACTGAACCACACCAGCCAGGGCTTTACTCTTTTAGAAAATACTTAAGATTTCCCAAATGCCATGGATGGTAGACTCAAACTGCCAATGTATATATGAGTCAGTGATTTAAAGATAGCAGAGGGACTCACTCAGCTGAAGGGAGGTTCAGATGCATAAGTAACTGCCCAAGGCAAATCTGAAAGCAGATTTTGGTGCATCCGAGCAGTGGCCAATGAAGATCACAAACAGCTTTGCTAAAAAAAAAAAAGTAACTTTACAATGTTCTACTTAAAATTTTTTTAATGTATTGATTTTCCTTTTTTGAGAGAGACAGAGAGAAAAACATGGATTTGTTGTTCCCACTTATTTATACATTCATTGGTTTCATTGGCTAATTCTTATACGGGCCCTCACATGGGATCCAGCCCACAACCTGGGCCTGGGGACTACCCTCTCATCAACTGAGCTGCCTGGGCAGGACCTTTACAATGTTCTATTAACATCCAGAAATGAAAAGCCTGAAATCTCCTAACCAACAATATGGTAGGAAGCCATTCTCTAAGGTTTAAGCCTCTACATAGTGCTGTTTTAATTATGCATTGCAAGCAAACTGTGATTGTGCCTTGCCAGTATTTTATTAGAATGTCAATTCAATTGAATTACATCCCACGGGAAAGATTAGCATGGATTTTGTGTGATGTGTGAAAGTGTTGCTGTGTCCAGGCCAGCTTTTTTAAAGTTGTGTGCTAATTAGAGTGAAAATGGAAAGAGAAGTGTGAGATTCTCAGATCCAAGAAATTCTGCAGCCACTCTTCCCTTCCGCGGTAATCCTCACTCTGTTTGCAAATGCTACAAACGGAACACAAAGCCTGCCAGACATCTCCGTGTACTTGGAGCATTACAAGAAAGTAAAAGGGATTTAGAAGGAAGAAATGTATGTTCAGCCATCTACTACTCTTCCGCTTAAAGCTGGAAGGAAGTTAGGCATTACATGCTACAGCTAATGGAAATTTAGTTGAATCAAATTGTTTAATCTCTCCCCAAAGAAACTTTGCTTAGCAGACTTTGAGGTAATACCTACGTTTTACTGAAGAAACAAAGGCAGAAAGCTGAGGTCACCTGACTTGCAAATTAGTGGCAGAGAAAGGTGTCAGGTCTCCCAAAGTCAGTCCAGTGCCCTTGTTTTATACTATTATAATAGTTTCTAGTTTCTTGACAATGCTTCAACACTCTTTTTTTCTTTTTTTTTTTTTTTTTTTGAAACTTGCAATTAAGGAGAAAATCTGAGTATATAATACAGGCAAATTACTTTCTTTGGCAGAGTAAAAATAGGACCCAGTAAAGGAAATGGGTAAAAATAGAGGAGATGTAGTGGTAAAATCTTTTTCTTTTTTTCCAGACCAAAAAGTGCTTGCAGGTTAGTGGTGTTTGAATACCAGCTGAGGCAGGTCGCTGAGAAAAAGCCTGTGTGGGAAGCCTTTTCTGTGGCCCTCCAGTCTCCAGGGGCTCCTTTGCTTTTACTCCTCGGTAGTTTCAGGGGTTATCCCCATCTGCCCAGGTGAAAATTAAAATCACTTCTGAAAAACTCAGAATGGGATTCCCCCCTTTGCGACGACTGGGAAATGAAGTGGCCATCTGACAGCGCTTTCATAACTGACGGGCAGAGCCGAAACAGCTGCTACCGTAGACAATTCGGTCTTTGTACTCTCCGCTCACACTAACCCTAGGAGTGAGGGGAATTTTGGGGAGCAGTGCCCTGGAGTCGGGCCAAGGGACCAGAAACTTGTAAGTTAGCTTTCTAACCATTCCCTTGAGCAGCTCCGTCCCCGATCCCACCATCCCACCCCTGACCCAGAACCTCAGTCCCCAGCCTGGGGAGAAATGGGGACCAACAGGAAGCGAGGGCCCTCCTTCGGACGAGCCGAAGAGGCTGTCGTCACCACTTCTGGGCGCCCCCTCCAGCGCTAGTCATGGCACAAGCCTGGGGACCAGCCAAAGGGTAGGCACGGGGCGGTTCCTGGGGGTGGGAGCTGCCAGCCAGCGGGCCCAGCTGCACACAGGTGAAGTCGAGCCGTTGAAAGTATCGAATGGCCTGCGCCAGTGTAGATGCCACTCACGCGCGAGCAGCCGCTGGTTTTTAAAGCCCAGGGGCATTAGAGCAAAACCCGGCGACACAGAAAGTCTCCGCGTGACCGTCGCGGGCTCTTTTCTATCACCCATCCCCGGCTTACCGACTCTTGCTGCTTTCCTCTCCCCCACCACCCCAACTTCGCCCTGGCTCCGGGGTGCAGACCTCACGGGGCCACCTCTCCCTGCTCCCCGACCCCCAGGTCCTGAGCTCGCGGGGTCTCCAGTCCGCTCACGGCCCTGGGTTCTGGGATGGGGAGAAGGAGCGCGCGCTCTCCTCCAGTCCTCCCAGGCCTGGGGCCGCAGAGGTGCCCACTCTCTACCAGTCTCCTGGGCTCGGGCTCTCAGGGGACCCCCCCTCTTTTCTCAGGCCCCGATTCTGTACTCGTGAGGGAATCTCCCACCCTCTTCCCCCAGGAGGCGCCGGACTGACTCGCAGGGCCCCCACTCTCTAGCTGTCGCACCCTCCTTGTCTCCCTCCCCCGGTCTTCCCGAGGCGGCCACGAGCGGCCCGCCCTTCCTCCGCGCGGGGTCACTCGGGGACAGGCGCCTCCCCCGCCCTCCCGCGGAGGGAGCCCGAGCCGCGGGCGGCGGCCACAGCGAGCCCCGTGCCAATGAGGAGCCTAGAACTCCCGCGCGACACCGGAACCCTGTCCCCGCCCCTGGCCCGGGGCGAGAGCGGACTTGGGCGGCCGCGACCTCCGCGGGGCAGCGGTGCTGTGAACTTCGCGAGCCGCGCGCGTCCCGGGCGACCGAGGCGGAGGCGGGCGGCTGGTGCCGGCGGATGGCGCAGAGTGTCCTTAGGGCACTAGGACAGAATCCCAAGGGCCTTTCGGGCTGTGTTTCCTGCCCCGAAGCCTCCGGAGCCGGGCCCTGCGCCCGCAGGAGCGCTGGCCGACCCCTCCCTCCCGCCTCGGGCACTCACTCCACCCTGCTGCGCCGAGCGTCCGGCGGTGCGCGCCTAGCCTGGCGGGCGCGACCCATCTCCCCGTAAACAAGCGCCTAACTCCAGGGCTCCAAGCTCCAAGTGCTTGGCAAATGTTATTGAGAGCTCCCACACTCTCCAGGCAAAACCCCATGCCATCGTTTTAATGTAAATTTTATTGCAGTGTAAAGCCTATGTAAAACGTGCACCTGCACAGCTGGAGGAATGTTCGCACACTGCACACACCTGTGTAACCAGCAGCCAGAGCAAGAAACAGAACAAGGCCAGCATCCCTGATGCCCCCCACCCCAGCTCTCTCCAGCCAGTATCCTCCCCGCCCCAAGGGCAACCATGCCCCTGATTCCATCACCAGATTAATCTCTCCTGTTTTTACACTTCACGTAAATGTGTAAATGTCGTGAGAGAGAATGTGCTCTGCAGTGTCTGGTCTCTTCACTCAACATCGTGCTGTCCCGTTAATGAGACTGATCCATGGTTTGCCTCCAGCTGAAGGTTCTCATTTCTGTATTTTATTTTCTTGTATGGAACACACCAGAATTTGTTTATTTGTATATTTTCATGGAAATTTGGGTAGCTTCCAGCTGTGTGGTTATTACAGAAAGTGCTAATGTGAATATTCTACTCCATGGTGGAAGTGTTTGCATTTGGGTGGATAAACACCTAGGAATGGAGTATGTTCAGTTTTAGTCAACTCCGCGGAAGGAAGTCCTGCAGCACTGTACCCATTTACTTCCCACCAGCAAAGGAGGAGAATTCCCATGGCTTCAAGACCAGGATTTACTGAGGACCTACTTGTGCAGCGAACAGAATACACAGAGCCCCTTTACTCAAGGAGTCCTACCAGAGAGGCACTGTACATATTGACAAGCTAATGCCTGATGGGAAAACAACACACCTGGGCTAAGGGATGGGGGAGGGCACTTAAAAATGGGCTGGTCAGAGAAGGCCTCTAGGAGGAGATGACAACTGAGTCCAGCCTCAAAGATAAAAAGGCCACAGCAAAAGGAGAGCCCAACTCTCTCCTACCCTCCTCTGCCTCCTAGTTTACTGGGCTCCCCGACCTGATGAGCCCAGGTTTTAGTTCCCAAGGCCTTCATGTTCACAGTGCTGCTGCTGGGTGGGAAAGTCTCAGGAAAGCACCTTGGCTGGACCACTCATCTCTCCTGGCCTCTAAACTCCCAGACACTTCTCTCCCAGGATATTTCCACCCTTGACTGTATAATTAATGTTCATTATATTTTATGTCTGCACCCCACATTTTGCCAAGTACTTTACTACTTGAGAAAATATTTCTGACTTGCAGTCATTGCTCAGGTAGCCTAGTGTGAGACACACACACAAAGTTTTCCCATAAAGGAAGCAGATGACCCGAAAACATTAACATGCCCAAGGCCAAGAGGTAAGTCAGGAAAAGATCAAAGGCAGCCAGTTCACATCTCCTTCCAGGCACTGAGAAATTTACTTAACTCACCTAAAGTCACAACATTAATTAAGGGAATCTACATAGAACCCAGAACTGTCTAACTTTGAAATCCAGTGTCTCAGGTCAGGTTCCCTAGAAGCACAATCTACAACAAAGACTCGCGTTCAAGTGATCTTTGCACAAAATGTTTTCAGGAAAAAAGGAGGGAAGCAGGGTAAAGTTGGGGGGGAGGGCCTGGGGGTGGGGGAACTGACCAAGAATGTGGTCTCAACTGGAGACTGGCTTTAATCTATTCCACAGGGAATGTGAACTACATCACAGAGTTAGTCTCACTTTGAAGCAAGGGGGAGACTTTCCTTCCCACTGTCAGCCAGTCTGTGCCATTTG
Source organism: Macrotus californicus (assembly GCA_007922815.1). Classification (NCBI taxonomy): domain Eukaryota; kingdom Metazoa; phylum Chordata; class Mammalia; order Chiroptera; family Phyllostomidae; genus Macrotus; species Macrotus californicus. The sequence goes on along the minus strand of VMDR010012257.1, from coordinate 11,587 downwards.
TTCAGAGAAGGGCACATCTATGAGCTCTTTGAGAGATGATCAAGTCTTAAAGCAAGGAAGCGATACTTTAATGCAACAGTTCATAAATATTTTGGTCTCGGGACCTCTTCACACTCTAAAAATGTTGAGTGCCCTGAAGAGCTTTGGTTCTGTGAATTATGTCCGTCAATATTTATAGTATTAAAATTAAAACTGGAGTCTCATAACTGCTTCTGTATCCAATCTGCTACATTATGTTGTTAGGGTTGAGGAATATGAAGAAAATCTGGTCTCATCCAGATCAAAAACAGGAGGACCTCATGGACCCCTGGAAATGACCTTGGGTACCCCCAGGGGCATTTGAATCACTTTGAGGACTATTAATCTAATAATTAAATTTCAGGCTCAAAAAGGAGATAAGGAAACAGGAGCTTCAAACCCTTAGCCTATCTGATTGTATATGTAAGAATATTTCAGAAGTTGATTAATCCAATGAGCTAAATGGTCATTCTACAAAGTAAACATAAAAACTATATTGTGGCATTTGAACTATACTCCCCTCTCTTTTAAACCTAAATCACTGCCAACCCACTGATTGTCCAAATCCCAACAATGGATTTTGCGATACCATTTATTTATTCAGCAAATATTTATTAAGCATAAGTCACCATGCTAGACACTGGAAATCTAATGGTATGCAAAACACCCAAATCACTGCCTTCATGGAGCTTACAATTTAGTGGAAGACACAGACTGTGCTAAGGACAGAGATAAAGAAATATATGGTGACTTCTGGCCAAGATGGAGGCTTAGGTAGACACACTGTGCCTCCTCACATAACCAAAAGAAGGACAACAACAAATTTTAAAACAAAAAACAACCAGAACTGACTGAAAATCAAACTGTATGGAAGTCCGACAACCAAGGAGTTAAAGTAGAAACACTCACCCCGACCGGTAGGAGGGGTGGAGATGGGCAGCGGAGGCAGAGAGGACTTGTGGCAAGGTGGCGGCTGGTGGATCAGGGCAGGCAAGGCGCAGCCGGTGGACTGGGCAAGGTGGCTGCTGGCGGATCAGGCGTCCCACACCCACGTGCGGATAAACCTGGAGGAACAAATGGGGAGCAAGACAGACCACACAACCCAGAGTTCCAGCGCGGGGGAAATAAAGCCTCAAAGCCTTTGATTGAAAACTCCTGTGGGGGTTGAGGCAGCGGCAGCAGGAGAAACTCCCAGCCTCACAGGAGAGCTCGTTGGAGAGACCCACAGGGTCCAGAACGTACACAAGCCCTCCCACCCGGGAATCAGCACCAAAAGGGCCCAATTTGACTGTGGGTAGCGGAGAAAGTGACTGAAAACCGGCAGAGAGCGGAGCAACTGCCATTGTTCCCTCTCAGTTCCCTCCCCCACAAACAGTGTCACAACACAGCAAAGTGGCTGCCCCGCCCTGGTGAACACCTAAGGCTCCGCCCCTTACTACGTAACAGGTGTGTCAAGACAACAAAAATGGCCCAAATGAAAGAACAGATCAAAGCTCCAGAAAAAATACAACTAAGCGATGAAGAGATAGCCATCCTATCAGGTGCACAGTTCAAAACACTGGTAATCAGGATGCTCACAGAATTGGTTGAATTTGGTCACAAATTAGATGAACAAATGAAGGCTATGCTAAGTGAAATGAAGGGAAATGTACAGGGCACCAACAGTGATGGGAAGAAAACCGGGACTCAAATCAATGGAGTGGACCAGAAGAAAGAAAGAAACATTCAACACAATTAAGAAACACAATGAAGAAACAAGATTTCAAAAAAATGAGAAGAAAAGAAAGAAGAGAAGAAAGAAAACATTCAACACAATGAAGAAACAAGAATTCAAAAAAATGAGAAGAGGCTTAGGAACCTCCAGGATGTCTTTAAACGTTCCAATATCTGAATCATAGGGGTGCCAGAAAGAGAAGAGGAAGAGAAAGAAATTGAAAACTTGTTTGAACAAATAATGAAGGAGAACTTCCCCAATCTGGCAAAGGAAATAGACTTCCAGGGAGTCCAGGAAGCTCAGAGAGTCCCAAAGAAGTTAGACTCAAGGAGGAACACACCAAGGCACATCATAATTACATTACCCAAGATGAAAGATAAAGAGAGAGTCTTAAAAGCAGCAAGAGAGAAGGATATAGTAACCTACAAAGGAGTGCTCATAAGACTGTTAACTGATTTCTCAAAAGAAACCTTACAGGCAAGAAGGGGCTGGCAAGAAGTATTCCAAGTCATGAAAGGCAAGGACCTACATCCAAAATTACTCTATCCAGCAAAGCTATCATTTAGAATGGAAGGGCAGATAAAGTGCTTCCCAGATAAGGTCAAGTTCAAGGAGTTCATCATCACCAAGCCCTTATCATATGAAATGTTAAAGGGACTTATCTAAGAAAAAGAAGATCAAAAATAGGAACAGTAAAATGACAACAAACTCAGTTATTAACAACTGAACCTAAAACAAAAACAAAAACTAAGCAAACAACTAGAACAGAAACAGAATCACAGAAATGGAGCTCACATGGAGGGTTATCATCAAGGGAGTGGGTGGGGAAAGAGGGGGAAAAGGTACAGGGAATAAGAAGCATAAATGGTAGGTAGAAGATAGACAAGAGGAGGTTAAGTATAGTATAGGAAATGTAGAAGCCAAAGAACTTATATATATATGACCCATGGACATGAACTAAAGAAGGGGAATGTGGGTGGGAAGGGGTATGCAGGGCGGAGGGGAATAAAGGGGGGAAAACGGGACAACTGTAATAACATAATCAATAAAATATATTAAGAAAAAGTATCCTGGGAGATTTCCTGGAGTCAATGAAATCTTTTCTAGAGAAGTGCTGGGGGTGGGGTGGCGGGCATTTGGGAGGGAGGGTAGGAAAGAAGGAGTCCTAGATGTTAACTCAGTAGAAGTGGGATGGGAATGTGGAACTCAGACAGCAAGTCTGAAAATGTGTGAAATCAGGCCAGAGAAATGAGGCCCATAGGTCTTGTCAACAGTTCGGGTCTTCCTCCTAAAAGAAGCAAAAAGCCAAGTGTTTAGTGGAAAGGCATATTATGTAGGTGAGACCATGCAGAGGAATTCAGAGCAGCCTAGGCAAGACAAGAGCTTCAGCTCACATGGGTGGGGGGAGATGAAGACAAGTGCTCAAATTTGAGAGTCGTCAGGAAGTGAAACTGAAAACACCCAGTGCTGGGTTTGATGTGGGGGCAGGAGAAGCAGGTGTCAGGGCTACCTCCTACAAGGCTGCAAACATTACTGAATACCTCCCACACGACAGCCACTATACAGGCCCTCACGCCCTAGGTCTTAGGACTGCACTTGACTAGCAGTAACAGGAGAACATTGCTTAAATAAGAAGTTCTGTTTTATTTTGTTTTGTTTTGTTTTTATCTTCTCCTATTGAAAAGTCTAGACACTGGAGGCTCAGGACTCTCCTTCATGAAAATCCTCAGGATTCAAAATCCTTTGATCTTATTGCTGCTCCCAATCAGGGCCACCATTCCCAAGGTCCACCCTATGACGGCTGCTCCAGCTCTAGCCATTACACTATAGTGGCATTATACCTGCAACCATCAGGAAGAGAAGCATAAAAAAGGAAAGGCGAAACATACATCTTTTCCCAAGGAGCCATACAACACTTGTGCTTATGTCCATTGCCCATTCACCTAACCCAGAGAAGCTGCAAGGGATGCTAGGAAACATAGTCTTCACTCTGGACAACTGTGTGTGCAGCTAGCCATTCTATTGCCTGGAATAAGGGGAGAATATTGAGGGACAATCCACATTTTCCATAAAAATGGAATTAGACAGAGGTGTTGCACTTTTAACAGCATCCAACAATTCAAGGTTACAATCCAATGGTTTCCATCTTTTGAATCTTAGTGTTCATCTGTCATACCAGAGGGTTCCTACCAGGTGACCTTTATAAGTTCTTCCAGCTGTAGAGCACTATGATTCCATATTCACTTCCCTTACAAATAGGGCCTTTATAATGATTCATTTGTCAAAAGTATTGATTATATTTTATTTGTTACAAATACATTTTGATGAAGATACATACAATGTTTCCTGCAATGATTGTCTTTGATAAAGTTAAATTTACTAGAACCAGTCAAATATAATGTTTTGCTGGCTCCTTATGTATTTGATATATTTATTTTTGTGGAAAATAAGATATTCAAACGGTGGAAAAATGGAAATTTTTATGATTGCTTGAATTAAAAACCTGACCTAAAAAATGTTAGGAATAAGTATTGCTTCTCTTAAGGAAACATACCCAAATACTTCTTCAGTTAAAAATAACTCTTAATTTTTTAGTGGTGAGTAGAACAATCAGAAATTAATCATCATTATTACAACCCTTTCGCAAAGCTATCTGAGCTTAGACAGTTGGGGAAAAGAGACAGGTCACCTACTTTGGTTTTGTTTGCTTGTTCTAATCATATTTATTGTTCAGTGTTGTTGGGTTGTCTCCAGTGGTTAGACTGAATTTCCTGAAGTGATGGTAGAAGTTTATCCATGACAATATTTGTTGTCCACAGGAAAAGAACTTAGATTTATAATTGGCCAAGGTTACACAGTAATGTAGGTCACATTGATTCTTGACTTTTGTCTCTAGACTCTCCGTCAATCTAGGAGGCCATGGAAAAATGGCCAAATGTTAACTTTGACTCTAGTTCCGATTTATTATTGGATTAATTGAATTAGTATTAGAGCAAAGCAATATTTCCCATATCATTTAGTATGCAAAACGTTCCTGATTTAATTTACTGTAATTGAGTAGTTCAGAGAACTGCTGGTGTGAAATAGGATTCTACCTGTTTTCCATCAAACAGGAGTTAATTCTGTGAAAGACGTCTTAAGGAATATTAAAAAGAAGGCATTGAATATATAAATTTTGTGAAAGCACTGTTCAAATCATGAAACACATTTCTTGTTAATTTAAATAACAAATTAGCAAACAAGGTGACTGATTTTAGAAGTATATTTTCTCCAAGTAAGGGCATTTCAAAATTAGTGAGGAAATACACTTCAAAATTTACCTCTCCTCATTGCTTTTCAACCCAAAAATTCAGGCACAAAGCTTTTTACTATGAGTGTGTATGTTTACGTGTGCATATGTAAATATATACGTATGCAAATAGTTTTACCTATTTTCCTGCAGGAGGCTATTGGCCCTGAAAAATAAAGCATGATTTATATCAATTTGTATGACTTTGAAATGATTTTCTACAGAGAAATAATTTAAATATAAAAATTTAAAAACTATTAATCTTCTGGTAACTTCATAAATGCAGCAGCCAACGACTTACCATAAAATACAATTTGTCAGCTTTTAAGATATGAGCTAAACTTGCTTGTTCAGACTTGGGCATAGATAAGAAATCTGAATATTTAAGCAAGACACACTCTAGTTTTACAGTTGCTCAGAGATTTAAATAAGGCAGAATGATTGTCTATCACAGCTCATAATAATGCTCTTAAATTTAGAGCTCCGAGTACCCCCACTCACCAGTCGGCATGTTTCTCAAAGCTTCAGACTGAAAAACTGCAGCTGTGTTTATGTGGGAATTCAGAACCCCTATTACATATGCAGGCAACTGGGCTGGTGGCTCAATTGCAATGCATTCATTTTGCTTTTTTTGTATGGAAGAAACAAAATCAGAGAACTATATAGCATTGTGGCCAGCTCTTTAAATCACAAAAATCAGGAGATTGAAAATTATAGCCCCACAAAAAACAGTCTTTTCCATTCCCCATTAAATAAAGTTTACAACAGAAATGCCAGATACATGTATTTAAGGTATGGTGTTCAGCTCAGCAAACATTTATTAAGGCAATAAAAAAGAAAAACCCATGTTATCATAATAAGATAAATTAAAGCACAAGTAAGGCAGGCCTCTTACCCTGAGAAGCCTAATAGAAGACATCAAATACTGTGTGTTGTGTGTGTGTGTACAAATAGGTAATATTCTCCATGGAGAAGACTAATAAACAGACTGGGTTTGTTTCCAGATACAAATAAAATTCTGAAGTGTTTTCTTTTGCGGATATTACAGATTAGTGCAATCCATATTACTTGTGATTCACATAGCAACAGTATCTAAAGTACTTGTTTACTGTCTAGATCCACAGGGACCCCAGCAAAAGTGTGGGTAGCTCATCTCACTATATACAGGGTCCAGCACAAATAAAGCCCCCCTTTTATGACAAAATCTTTTACTACAAAGTCCTAAGCATGTAATTCTGTAACACAACAATATCACACTCAAGCACACCATATGACACCTTAGGTGAAATGTTCAAATTGCCGTCCATCTCTTGCGACGCACTCATGCACCCTGCCAACCACACTCAAGCAGGCCTTACTTCTGCCAGCCAGACTTTGAAAAGGTGGGTAAAAATTTTGTTTTTGTGTAAATGAAACACTATTTTATTAATACTTAATGATTAACTCAATTTTTAAAAATCATATTCTCATTTAGGAGCTTTTATAAATCTAAGCTTTCCTCATATTATGTTTGCCTATCAAATATGTGTGTGCATGGGGTAAGGAGAATACACTGGCTTATTGCAAGAAAAAGTTCATTCCGAAACATTCAAACACTTTTTTAAAGGCAATATAGAGAAGTGAAACTTTTACAATTACACTGGAACATAAACAAGCTTGTTTCCAATTGACTCTTGGGTTGCATTTCAGGCGTTAAGTTGATTGGAATGCAAAAGTTTCTACTGGAAACAATCTCTTACATGCTGGGTTTTCAAGAAAGCTCACAAAAGCAATTTATTTATCTAAGGTAAGGCTCTGTAGTAATTATTCGTGGACGCTTTTTTAAAAAACTTTTGAGTGCTTCAGGGGAGAGAGGACAACAACCTTCTTATTGCTCCACCTCAGTAGCCAGAGCCTTCACAAGCTCTCAGTCACAGTGATGGCTAAGCCCGAGCTCCTGGGGAGATTTTTTCTAAGCAGCCATAGAAAAGAATCTCTATTGCTGAGATTCATGAAAGGAAAAGAGACATCAAACAGAATTATTCCATTTATATACTCTTTAACCTGCAAACAGCTAGATAGATGATAGATGGATTCATAGATGGATAGACAGACAGAAATACAGATAGAAGATTTCAGAATCATAGGAAGACAACAGTATATGTGCAGTGTATATCCTGTAGCTACAAGCCTGATTGCAAAGTCAGCCTACATGAGACCTGATCTGATTGCTATTTGGAAGTTGTATAACTTGGGGCAAGTAATCAAACATCTCTAGGTTCCCTATGAGAAAAAAGTGGAGATAATAATAGTACTGAGCTCACACAAGGTGGTAAAGGAGTAACTGAGACAATTCATGTGAAGTGAACAGTGCAAGTCCAGAACACGGGAAGCAGCACAGGTGAAGGCTGCCGGGATATAGAGAAAAGCATATTCAACTATTGATCAGTTCCAGTTTAACCAGATTTGTGACCTTGAGTAGGTCCTTCAGTTTCCTTGGGGATCAGCTTCTTCAGGTAAAGTGACAGGATAGGCATAGATTAATGTGCTTCTTAAACATTAATGTGCATCGAATCACCTGAGGGTCTTGTCAAAATCCAGACTTTGATTCAGCGGAACTGAGGGTAGAGGTGGGAGGCTTAAGATTCTGAACCTCTAACAAGTTTCCAGAATGAGGTGATGCTGCTGGCCTAAGTCCCATGCCTTGAGCAGCAAAGATCTAGATGGTATCCAGCAGGAGTCTCTTCCAGCTTCAAAACTGTAGTTTATAATTATGATAGTGGCCCTTTCTTTTTTTTTTTTTTTTGCACATGAAGAAGAGAGGGAAAAAAAAGAGATGGAGGATTCAGGTTCACTTGAAAGGAAAACTAGTTTCAAATTATCCTGGGCGTTTTATCTCGAGCGCTCCAGTAGGTCAGGGAAGTGAAGGCCAGGACATGGCTAAGGGTGCAGAAGATGATTGGCTCCTGAGAATGTGGGCCGAGGGGATTTTCCTGATACGGCTCTCAAGGACAAGAGGCAGTTTTAAGAAGTAGAGGCAGGCTTGAGGGAATTTCAATTGGGAGATTCCTTTCTTTCTGGAAGGCAGCATGGAAGGATACTGAAGAGTGAGGGTTTTGTTGGAGGGGTGTATGTGCATGTGTGTGTTATCAAGTAGACGTGGACCATTTCCCCAGCTCTGCAACTGAATGGCTGACCCTGAGCTAATTGCTTAATTTTTCTTGACTTCATTCTTTCTTCTATAAAATGAGAATAGCAGTATTTTGTTGGACTCTTGAGAGAGGGAATTACATGAGCTAGGGCTTAAAGTTCATAGCACAACAAAAGATTATTCATTAAAATGACCATCAGCAGCAGCATTCCCACTATCATTAAGAACACGGGAAGGCTGAGCATTATAACCTCAACTCTATTTTAGTTTCTATGGCAATGGTTCTGGTGAAACTTAGGAGTCAGCATGAGTTCCCTGAGAATAAGTATCTCAGGCTAACTTTATGTTTTTTATTGTTATGATTGCTAGATTGGTAAATTAGAGAAATGAGGCAGGCATACATATTGGACTAGCTGGAAATAGGAGGCAATATGAATGTGTGTTGAGTGGGAGTGTCATCCTGGGTAGATGCTTCTTACAGTTTGCCAGTGAATTCTATCCTTAGTCTTGTCTCACTCTTTCTCAATTTGGATGTAAACATAGGTGGCAAACTGAGCCAGAATATGACACATTACCACTCCCCATGGGTGTTAAAACACAGGCAAGGAGACCACTTGACAGGAGTAATAGAGAAAGTGTTTGGAAGCTTGGGAGGGAGGCCAGGGTAGGCTCTGATTCCCTCCCACCCCAGTCCAGAACTGTGATTCTCTGACCACTACTTCAGCAACGGCCTTAGAGGTTTTTGTATTTGTTGCCAGGATGACAGCGAATTAACTCCAATTCACAGCAGGCTCCTTGCTGCCCGCCCGAAATTTACCCCTTCACAGGTCTTCTTCCTTCAACCTGTTCTTTGATTGCTCTTTCAACTCTGCAAAGATAGGTGAAACCAGATGACCAAGCCTGATGAGAAACACAAATGCAACAAGAGTAAGCAGACCAGTGAAGACCATAAGCCACCTTTGCAGGATCTGGCTTTAAGGTCTCAGAGGGTGTTTTCTCTTACACGTATGTTCCAGAGAAATGAAGTTATCCTACCTTTGGCCTCCAGAGCTATCTCAACCACCTATTCAGTGATCATTCACATTTCAAAGCAAATTGTGTTCATTTTATTAAAAAGTGACTTACAAAAAAGTTGCCACAAATAAACAGAAGGTGAAATAGCATAATGCTATGTGTTTTGCTTGAATATATTTGTTGTTCCATTAAATTGGCTTACAAGCTCAATGTTAAGCAAACTGTATACATATATATACAAGTATACATACCCTACAATCACGAATCTCTCATTTGTTATTGCCAAGAGGATAATTCCTAATGATGGATGAAAAAAAATGTTTATTTTTACACTGTAGTAATAAAAATGCCAGGTTTAACATGCACGAAGCTAAGAAAACCAACGACAGCAGATATGAATGAATTTACACGTATTGTCCTTTGAATACTCAACAAGAATAAACTACAAAATGCAGATACTATTCAGTGCAAGAAAAAATGCTTTAAATAGAAAGAGGTTCAGAGGAAACTTAAATAATTCTCATTTTACTTCACTAGTTGGTTCAACATCTTTCCCTGGGCGGCCCCCTATGAGTGAGGATCTCTCAACAATACACCAGTTTTATTTGAGAGGCTGTCTAATTTACACTTATCTCCCATAATCAGTGAGGTCGTAAGTCAAGGCCAGGTTGGGGTCAGACCGGTTCTTCATTTACCATTCCTACTGGCCTGTAGGTATTCCACTAACTTAGACCTTTATTTCTGAGGTAAACATTTTGCTAAGTAGTCATGAGTCATATAAGCACATCAACTACTCCTTGCTAATTTGTCATCATTGGGCACCTGACCTTCACTGAGTAAGCCAGGTCCTTCCTCCTCTCACGATACCATGGCATTGGCAGTAGCAGCAGGTACTGTTCTCTCGCATCCACAAGCTGGGAAAATGAACCTGCCTCTCAGAGTCCTTTCAACCTGCTTAGGTTATATAACTGCTGATGTGCTCGGAAAAGATGAATTGTTTTATGATGCAATGTTTCCACTGAGTAGTGGAGTCTGTGGGGAAGTCAGAAGTATAGACTTACAAATTTAAATACATTGGCTCTGTATGCGGAGACATTTATAAAAGGGAATGAGGGGATATTATAAGATATTCACATTCTAGGGGTGCTGTGCATTTCCTAGGTTATTAATTTCCTTAGCTACAGTTTTGAGGACTACTCAAAACAAACAAAAGAATTTTAGGTTAACTTTTAATTACTAAATATGCTGTTTCTCCTTTGCAGCAACATTTGTCAAAATCATCTGATTTATTGGTACAATCATTTCTATTGATTGGGCAGTTCGTGAGAAGTGTATTACCTGAACTGCCGTGCTTGCAGAATTTTTTTCCTTTTCCTGTATTATGAGGAAAACATTAAGTTTTTAATTAAATTAAATTGTTTTAGAACATAAGTGGATTAAATATCTTGTATTAATAAACTCCATATCTTTCTCTGGTCTCTATAAGGTGCTAAAACATGCCAGTAAGCAATTTCTTAATCTAGAAAATCATTTCAGCAGCAAAGTTCAAATTTTCTGACAATGGAAGGTAGAAAAGTGGTTCTCAACTGGGGATGAGCTTGCCCCCTACGGGACACTTGGCAAAACCTGGAGACTTTTCTGGTGGGGAGAAGAGGGCGAGGGGAAGGGGGATGCATGTGCTACTGGCACCTGGTGGGTAAGGTCAGGGATGCTGCTCAGCTCCCTACAGTGCAAAACACAACAGAGATTTACCCAACCCAGAATGTCTATGGTGCTGAGAGAGAGGAACCATGGTCTAGAATCTTATTTTAAATATAAACACAAAATGAAAACCATTGAGGTGGGCTGAATGAACTTTACATGCTGGACTACCATCCTTTTCAAAGGTGAGAACACAGCAACTCTAAAAGAGGAATTCAACCTAGGATACAAGAAGAAAGGGAACCTTTGTTTCTTTGTGTTCCAAGCCTCATTAAGAAATACAAGTGTACCAACCATTCCATCATAGTGAATCATGACCACATGGTCATTAGTTCCTACAGATTGTCTTATTTGTTATTCTTAACTTTAATATGCTGTAACTGAAGGTATGGCATCACCACACACCACGAAATTTGTTTTTCCCTTTTCTAATACTGCATAAGCTGACATTTGAAGGTGGTCTTTAACCTGTGAAATTATATGCTATCCTTCCACTTTTTATTTTGCTCATAGAGCATAGCCTTTAAAACAGAGTGATAATTGAAAGCAAATGACCTTCTAAACTGTTTTTTTTTTTGTTCAAACCCAGCAATATGACAAAAGAAAAAACTGAAAAACCTGGATAAGGCTTCAGAATAAAGGATTTTTATGTATTTCACAATGATTTGAATATTAGTTCTTTTCTTTATCAGGTATATTCTGGTGTATTCTCTTGCCACTT